>OVBI01003228.1:0-13795 GCA_900406495.1 Sisymbrium altissimum
AGCAAGAAGAGAAAAAAAACAATAGACCACACACAAACACACAAAAATGACTAATCTTGAATCAATAAAAATAAAAAATAGTTTATTTTGGAAACTGAAAAAAAATTTACAAGACAAACAAAGAATCAAAATTTTTTAAAAAATAAAAAAAAAACAATAACTATCCAAAAATCCTGCGCGTAGCGCAGACCCTCACCTAGTATATATATAAAAAAAAGTGAACAGCATAATTGTGTCACGTGTGAGATAGCATTTTGGTTAGTAGCAGTCTATATCGAAAACAAAATACTCAAATCGTGTTGGTGAATTTAATCGTCTTCAACCTAACCCCTGAATAACCTAGCGCTAGAATTCTTGACTCCGCATTGTGGACGGTGGACCCTCCTTTGGAGTTTTTATTTATTTATTTATTTGTAAGTTGTAGCCTAGTAGACACATTTTCTTAATTAAACTAACCTGTTTTTTGTTGTAAAATTTCACTTTTGATTCAGCTAATCCACTAAATTAATCAATTATGTAAACACCAAAATCGACCTGGCGTTGTATCATTATATGCTTTGCTGCCACTTGCCAGTGTATCCACGTCATGTTTGGCTTCCTCGATATTCTTTAGCAGAAATAATTTAACGTCGTGCAAAAGATTCAGTTTTGCGTAATTATTGGATTTTAGGCGATAAAACAACAGTGAAATGAATATAGTTAAAGAACATAAGTAATAGTATAATAATATTTCACGTGCATAAAATAAAGGGAAGACCATCCAAATCCGATGTGAGATTATTTGACCACATGAGTCAATGCGGCGGCCAACGGCAACAGCAATAAGCCTTTAAACAAAAATATCAGAAAGCAATATTCTACTAAACTAATAGGTTAATATACAAAGCCAACTGCTCCACTTGTGTGACACTACTTATTTTCTTTCAAATTTATCAACCACCAAATTTATAATTTAATTCATACTCATCTCAATAAATGCCGCTGAAAACTCTAATCAATCTCCTCAACTGCAATTGTTTAAAATTCTTAGATGTTTTTTTTCTTTCTTTCTGTAATTAGGTCAATAGCCCAAAACACATGTCTGCAGGATGTATAACGTTGAAAAAAGGAGAATTAAATGCAATAATACCTTATAAAAGGTGACTTTTAATCCAAACAATTTGACTTTTTTCAATATATCGTGTCACAAATAGATAAAAGACCAAAGGTCCAAATTTTAATTCTCTGGTCCAACTTTCCAACTTTGAAAACGAAATAAAGAAACTTCCGAAACAGTAAGTCACACAAATAGCCCACCGTCCCTTTCTTGTATTATTCTCCTTTGTCACCTCTCTTATACTTTTAATCCTTAACAAAGTTTCCACCATTGTTATGCTTCTTCCTCTCTTCTTCTTCTTCATCTTTCTTCTTTAAGAAAATCCTCAAAACCAATCCTTTATTACAATCACCCTCACTTGGGTCTTACGCCAAAAACCCAGAAAATGAGAATCTTTCGCAAACCATCACTTTCTCTTTCTCTCTTCTTCTTCTTCTTCTTCTTCTTCGTCTTCCTCTACGAATCTTCCATGGCTGCAGATACAATAAGAAGAGGAGAATTCCTTAGAGACGGTTCCAGTCACAAACCTTTAGTCTCTCCACTAAAGACATTCGAGCTCGGTTTCTTCAGTCCCGGAGCCTCCACTAGTCGTTATTTAGGAATCTGGTACGGAAACATCGAAGACAAAGCTGTGGTTTGGGTAGCAAACAGAGAGAATCCTATCTCAGACCAATCTGGAGTTCTCATGATAAACAACGACGGGAAGCTCGTGTTACTAAACGGGCAAAACATCACAGTCTGGTCTTCAAGCAACGATTCAAGCAGTAACAACAACAGAGTTGGAGTTATACGTGATACTGGGAACTTCGAACTGATTGAAGTTGACTCAGAGAGAGTTATTTGGGAGAGTTTCAATCACCCAACGGACACGTTTTTGCCTCAGATGAGAGTTCGTGTGAACCCCCAAACCGGAGATAATCTCGCTTTCGTCTCATGGAGATCTGATGACGACCCTTCTCCTGGTAACTACACTTTAGGGATTGATCCTTCAGGAGCACCAGAGATTGTGCTTTGGGGAAGTAACAAGACGAGGAAATGGAGAAGCGGGCAATGGAACTCTGCTATTTTCACCGGGATTCCGAATATGTCTCTGTTGACTAATTATCTTTACGGGTTTAAGCTTTCTTCTCCTCCAGATGAAACAGGTAGCGTGTACTTCACGTATGTTCCTTCGGATCCATCCGTGTTGCTTAGGTTTAAGGTTCTTCATAATGGGACTGAAGAGGAATTAAGATGGAACGAGACTTCGAAGAGCTGGACTAAGTTTCAGTCTGAGCCAGACAGTGAGTGTGATGAGTATAACCGTTGCGGGAAATTCGGTATCTGTGATATGAAAGGATCTAATGGGATCTGTAGCTGTGTTAAAGGGTACGAGCCAGTTTCTGTTGGGAATTGGAGTAGAGGTTGTAGAAGAAGAACTCAATTTAAGTGTGAGAGGAACATTAGTGTTGGAGAGGATGAGTTCTTGACTCTGAAATCTGTTAAGTTGCCTGATTTCGAAACTCCTGAGCATAATCTTGTTGATCCTGAAGATTGCAAAGATAGATGTCTGAAGAATTGTTCTTGCACTGCTTTTACTTTTGTTAATGGTATTGGATGCATGATTTGGAACCAAGATTTAGTCGATTTGCAGCAGTTTGAAGCTGGTGGATCTTCGCTTCATGTCCGTCTTGCTGATTCGGAAATAGGAGAGAGCAAGAAATCCAAGATTGTGGTGATTGTGGCAGTTCTTGTTGGTGTGCTTTTGTTAGGAATCTTTGCTCTGCTTCTATGGAGATTCAAGAGAAAGAAAGGTACTAACTTCTGTTCTTTCTCGATTTTCATAGTTTTGTTGCCAAAAGATTAGATAATGATTTTACTTGCTCTTATTTATATGCAGCTGTTTCAGGAGCATATTGTGGTAAGGAAACTGACACATCGGTTGTAGTTGTTGATATGACCAAGACCAAAGATACAACTACGGCGTTTACAGGGTCAGTCGACATAATGATTGAAGGAAAAGCGGTTAACACATCTGAGTTACCTGTTTTCTGTCTCAACTCTATAGTGAAAGCTACTAATGATTTCTGCAAAGAGAATGAGCTCGGAAGAGGTGGATTCGGGCCAGTCTACAAGGTTGGTTGGCTACGGCTGTTTTTAGGCGCAGTCTTTGTGTTTCAGATTTATGGTTGTTTATGTTGATGATTGAAATATGTTTCTTTTGTGATCAGGGTGTTCTTGAAGATGGACAAGAGATAGCTGTGAAGAGATTGTCTGGTAAATCGGGACAAGGAGTTGATGAATTCAAGAATGAGATCATTCTCATAGCGAAACTTCAGCATCGGAATCTTGTGAGATTACTTGGATGTTGCTTCGAGGGCGAAGAGAAAATGCTTGTCTACGAGTATATGCCTAACAAAAGCTTAGATTTCTTCATCTTTGGTATGTTTCTTTTTTCAAGTTGGGAAAAATTTTAGAGTATTTTCTTTCTAGATATTCTTCTTATTCTTGTTGTTTTGAATGTACAGATGAAACGAAACAAGAGTTGGTAGACTGGAAACTGCGGTTTGCGATCATTGAAGGGATTGCGAGAGGCTTGCTCTATCTTCATAGAGATTCAAGATTGAGAATCATTCATAGAGATCTGAAGGTTAGCAATGTGTTGTTAGATGCAGAGATGAATCCAAAGATCTCAGATTTTGGTATGGCGAGGATATTTGGTGGTAACCAAAATGAAGCTAACACGGTTCGCGTCGTTGGAACTTAGTAAGTAAATCACACAACTCATGTAAAAACAGAACAAATGTGATGACAGAGGAGTAATGTTGTTGACAATTTTTTCCTTTACGTTTGGTCTCTGCAAATGTAGCGGATACATGTCTCCGGAATACGCGATGGAAGGACTTTTCTCGGTGAAGTCTGATGTTTACAGCTTCGGTGTCTTGTTGTTAGAGATCGTAAGTGGGAAGAGGAACACAAGTCTTCGGTCTTCTGAGCATGGAAGTCTCATTGGTTATGTAAGTTTTCCAAAACCATAGAGTAGTAGAAACTCTTCCTTTTCTCACTTTGTATTTAAATTTTGGTTCGGTACTTTTGGTTTAGTCCGTTTATATCAAATTACAACCGGATTTTTGTTCTGTTACAAACATTTCGGTGCGGTTTTCGATCTTATTCATCTCAATTTGGATGAAAATAACTAAAAGTATATGTAACGACTGATATTTATTAAAAATTTCATTTTACTTTTTTACACACATTTTGGTTTGGTTTATATGGTCTAATAAATGGTGGAAACTGAAATTGTTGTAGGCTTGGTATCTGTATACACATGGGAGATCAGAGGAGCTTGTGGATCCAAAGATCAGGGTCACTTGCAATAAGCGTGAGGCCTTGAGATGCATACACGTGGCGATGCTTTGTGTTCAAGATTCGGCTGCGGAGAGACCGAACATGGCTGCAGTTTTGCTAATGTTAGAGAGTGACACAGCGACGCTCGGTGTGCCAAGACAGCCAACGTTTACTACTTCCACCAGAAGAAACTCCATCGATGTCAACTTTGCTCTTGATTCGAGCCAACAGTATATTGTTTCTTCTAATGAGATCACTTCCACTGTTGTTCTTGGACGATAGATTTCATTTTTTCATATATAAAATTTGTAAAGTTTCTTTTAATTAGTGTGATAAGAATAGAGTTTTTTTTGTGTGTGTGGGGGTGGGGTTAATTAGGAATTTAGGATTATGGAATATTGATGGTTGAATTTATGTTGATAAAGTGAAACTTATGGATGGGTTTTATCATGATGTCCTCCTTCGAATAACATCACTCGACTACTTTTTAACAACAAACACATTTGCTTATTGATTTAAGTAAAAATGTTGTTTACATTGCAGACTTTGCAAGTATTGCACACTACCCATTGTGACAAGAAGTGCTAACAAACAAAAAGAAATAACTCAACGAGCAATGAAATCAGTTTTACCGTTATCATGCTGTCTTACCCAAGCCTGGTCATACCTTCATATAAGAGAGCATATTATGTGGATTCATTTTTCAGACTTACAAGTTCTGTGGCGAAAACAGACTATTTTTTTAGAGAAATAAATTTGAATGATCCTTGTTAACAAAGTTCAGAACTAGAATATGGCCAAATCAATGCGGCATGTCTATATATATAGAAGCTTATAATAAATTTAGTACCGTGTGTCTAAGAATATAGAAGGTAATTTAGAAAATATGAATCATATTCTGAAACAAAGGTAATTTAAGAATATTATGATATTATATTGAAATGTAGAAAAACATTAATGATTTAAAAATTGATATTACAGAAAATTTTAAAAATGATTTTTGTTAATTTTGGATTATTCCGTTTACATCAAAGTTTTCAATAAAAATATTGATAAATTATACCGCATGACTGTGTATATAAAATTTTAAAATAAATTTACAAAATGTAATATTTATTATAGAAATAAAAATTAATAAAATTATGATATTATCCCAAAAGTGTATAAAATAATAAATAATAACAGAAAAAATTTTAAATACCAATTTTATAACTTTTTGTTTACTTTCCATGATTCCATTAGCATTAAACTTCACCATTATACTACTAATAAATCAGTGTCACATATCTATGTATAATGAGGTTTAAAATAAATTAAGTAAATGTGACTTTATTATAAAAATAAAAATTAAGAATATTATGATATTGTCCCAATATATATAAAATAATAATAATAAAAATTATAATATATTAAATTTCAAATACCATTTTTTGTATTTTATTAGTTTTCGATGATTTTATTAACATAAAAATTTACATAAGAATATTGATAATCTAGTGCTGAAAAACTTGATATTGTATAAAATTTTGAATACCATTTTTATAATTTTTGTTAATTTTAGATGATTCTGTTTACATTAAAATTCTCGATATAAATATTAGTAATCCAGTGCTACGTGTCTATGTATATATATATTTAAAATAAATTTAGGAAATGTAATATTTATTATAGAAATAAAAGCAAATTGAAAAAATTATAATACTATTCAAAACATATAAAATAATAATAATAATAAAGATAATAATATAGAAATTTTTAAATGCTCATTTTTATAATGTTTTTTTATAGCTTTGAATGATTTTATTAGCATTAAAGTTAATGATAAGAAGTTTGGTAATATAATGACGCGTGTCTATATATTTAGAAATTAATTTAAATAATATAAATCATATTAATATTGAATTAAAAAGTAAATTAAGAATATCGAAACATAAAAAAACAGTAATGATTTTAAAACTTGATATTATAGAAAATTTTAAATGCCATTTGGATGATTCCGTTTACATTAAAGTTTTCGATAAGAATATGGGTAAATAAATACTGCGTGTCTATATATATATATAGAGGTTTAAAATAAACTTATTAAATGTGACATTTACCATAGATATAAAATCAAATTAAAAAATTATAAATTTGTCACAAAACATATGAAATAATAATAATAGTAATAAATTAATAATTTAGAAAATTTTAAATACCATTTTTATAACATTTTGTTAGTTTTGGATAATTCCGTTAGCATGAAAGTTTCATGATAAATATACTAATAAATCAGTTCCCGTGTATATATATATAGAGATTTAATATAAATTTAAGAAAATGACTTTTATTATAGAAATAGAAGAAAATTTATAAAATTTTCTGAGCACGCATAAAATAAAAATAATAATAAAAGTTGATAATATAGAAATTCTAAAAGTTAAAATTAATATTATAATTTTTTTTTAAACATTCGCATATTGAATTTTTAAAAAGGTTCTCATTTAATATGATAATTTTCTGTACCAGTTAAGCTTTCTGTTAAAATAATTTTCTGTAATAATAATTTAGTTAACTCTTAGAATAAAAAATATTTTTAGCTGTTTTTGATTAGTTGCATGTGGATGCTGTTCCAAAATCAGTAAAAGAAATAAACTTGTCTTCAAATGTAATACGTAAAAGTCAAAACTAAAAACAAATAACTTAGATGTAGTATTCAAATGCAAAATTCAATTACAGAAATAAACATGGGCTTAAGAGTCTGATCTCTTATTCTCTGAACTCTGAAGACATATACTAAACTAAATACACAAGTTTCTTTTTTTTTCTCTTTAAAATGTGGCTTTAGGCCATTGCCTTCATTATTTGGTACACTTGACGCACACATTTGGACCTAACTTAAACCATTTAATTTTTTCCAAGAATAAGCCACCCCGACAGAGAAGAGACGGTTATTTTCCAGGCGGGAAACCATTTGAACCAGGTTCGCCGTCCCTAACAAAATACAGCATATGGTTTATGTCGTAGTAGGCTCTGCATTATTAATTCTAGGCTTTCTAATTCAAGCGCGAACATAACCATTTGATTACATATCTATTTCTAGACATCGCAGGGTTCTGTATATAATTAAAAATGTGATATGATATATATATATATATATATATATATCTTTTAGCAAAAAAAAAAAATATATATATATATATATATCTGTATTTGATTAAAAACGTGATATGAATATATATACTATATATAGACTGTCGTGGAATAAAGGATCATGAGGCTGTTCAAAGCCAAGACTTTGTAACGCCTGACTTTTATAATAAGTCTTTCAAGTTTCAACATTCTATACAGAAAGTTACTGTATATAAATGAACTAAAACCGTCCCATCACAAGTTTCCTCTCCTCAAATCTCCAACCCAACGATTCTTTCTTTTTAAATTTTTTTATAAAAGCATCTAACAAAAGGCAGAGAACAATGGTGTTCTTAGATTTTATTGTTAAAGTTTTGGCCAATCGTTAAATTAGTTGGAAGGAATAAACTAGAGTTATTAGAGATAGGGAGAAGAATAGTCAAGGTTAACAACTTAACGTGGAACGACCCCATTCTATTTTGTCTTCGGGGAATGCGGAAAGAAATTAAAGTTGGGTTTGTTTGGTGAATGGAAGTTATTCATTGGGAAGCTAACAAAAGCTGAAAACGAGTTTTTTTTTTGGGGTTAAATAAAGAGTTTTATTTGACATCACTCAATTTTGTATAACCCCATACACAGAAACGGCTAACTGATACTAGAATTATTTTATTGGGAAATAATAAAAAAGAATGAAAAGTCATTTTGTGGTTAAGCAAAAATGCTGATAAATAATTGTGAATTTATAAAGAAAAACGATGCGTAAAAAGGAAAGAAGCCTGACAAAAGCAAAAAGAAAAGAAGAAGAAACGACTTATTTATCACGTAGGTCAACTCTGAATTCGACTGTACAATTGGTACATAACTACATATAGATGTGTTCAAACTTCAAATGCGAACGAGAAGACCAAGAAAATAAAAAGAGCTGGAAAGGAATTATTATTGACAATAATAATATAAAAACGAGTAAATAAAAGTTCATGCATTTAACACAAAACATGTCCGATATCTCCAAAGAAAAACAAATTCTCTCTAATTTCCATCTAATTTTCTCAAGAGAGAGACAGAGAGAGAGAGAAAGAAAAGAATAGAAGAACACAAGAAAGTGGTGTAGAGACATGAGAGGTTTACCAAACTTCCACCACTCTTACATATTCTTCTCCGTCTTCTCCGTCTTAATTCTATTCCCTGCGTTCTCTTTCTCTGCCAACACTTTGTCGGTTACAGAATCTCTGACTCTCTCAAGCAACAACACCATTTCGTCTCCTGGTAATATCTTCGAGCTTGGTTTCTTCAAACCCGCTTCAGCTTCACGTTGGTATCTCGGGGTTTGGTACAAGGCAGTCTCTAAGAGAACCTACGTATGGGTTGCAAACAGAGACCATCCTCTCTCTAGTTCCGATGGAACTCTCAAAATCTTCGACAATAACCTCGTCGTTGTCGATCAGTCCGATACTCCTGTTTGGTCGACGAATCTGACGAGAGGAGATGTAAGAACTCCAGTTGTCGCAGAGCTTCTTGATAACGGTAACTTCGTGCTCAGAGACTCCAGCAACAACAATCCAGATGGAGTTTTGTGGCAGAGTTTCGACTTTCCGACGGATACTTTGCTTCCGGAGATGAAACTTGGTTGGGATCTCAAAACCGGATACAACAGGTTCTTGAGATCCTGGAGAAGTCCAGATGATCCCTCAAGTGGAGATTTCTCGTTCAGACTCGAAACTAGAGGGTTTCCGGAGAGTTTTCTGTGGAACAGAGAGTCACGAGTGTACCGGAGCGGTCCATGGAATGGTATCCGGTTTAGTGGCGTACCGGAAATGCAACCGTTCGATTACATGGTTTTCAATTTTACGGTGAGTGATGAAGAAGTGACTTACTCATTCCAAGTCACTAAAAACAATATCTACTCGAGGTTAAGCTTGAGCCCCACGGGATCATTACAGAGATTCACTTGGATTGAGGCAGTACAGAACTGGAACCAGTTCTGGTACGCACCAAAAGACCAATGCGATGAGTACAAAGAGTGTGGTACGTACGGTTATTGTGATTCAAACACGTCACCGGTTTGTAATTGTATCAGAGGGTTTGAGCCAAGGAAACCACAGGTGTGGGGTTTAAGAGATGGGTCGGATGGTTGCGTGAGGAAGACGGAGATGAACTGTGACGGTGGAGATGGGTTTGTGCGGTTGAAGAAAATGAAATTGCCGGATACTGCGGCGACGAGTGTGGACAGAGGCATTGGGATTAGACAATGTGAAGAGAAGTGTAAGAAGGATTGTAATTGTACTGCGTTTGCCAATACGGATATCAGAGATGGTGGATCGGGTTGTGTAATATGGACCGGTGAGATTTCGGATATTCGAAATTATGCTAAGGGAGGTCAAGATCTTTACGTTAGATTGGCTGCTACTGATCTCGGTTAGTTCCCTTCTCCTTTTTCTAAAGAAATGAAATATGAAATTTGTTAAACAAAATTAAGCATCGAGAAGATGATTAGTACAATGTTGGAGATTGATCTGTTGACAAGAACAATGACTTGGGATCATATTGGAATGATAAAATTCATTTTTTTAGTTTTCCGTAACACAAAGTCAAGGCAATGCTTGTGTTGAATATTGCAAGTCAACGTTGTATTGTTATTGTTTAACAGACTTTGAATATAACCAAACGTTTTTTTTTTTTTTTTTTTTTTTCTCNTTTTTCCTCCTTTTTTAAAAAAGTTGATTGAGATATTGTCGTGTTTTGACTTGGTCATTGCATATATATGAAAACATTGGAGTATACTACCAATAGCAAATATATATTCCGACATTTTTGATAATTAAGAATTTTTATTCCTTTTTTGTTAGTTACCTATAAGAGAGTATATGCCTGTTTTTTTTTTCAATCATAAAATTAAATTATTTGTCAAAGTGCACAAATAATTTATTTGGTTTGAGGTCCTAGATGTTAGGAATTTATGTGGCTGAGACGAATCAAAACAAAACACAACTGATGTGATCTACGACTCATTAAGCCATGCCAGACGCCAAGTAGGAGGATATTAACAATAGCATCTCTTTCACTATTTCAGATGACAAGAGAAACAGAAGTGCAAAAATCATAGGTTCGAGTATTGGAGTGAGCTTATTGCTTCTTTTATTAAGTTTCATCATCTTTCGCTTTTGGAAAAGGAAGCAGAAGCAATCAATAGCAATTGAAACACCATTTGGTAAAACAGTAACTTCCAATTCTTTTGTTTCTGTCTGTAAATCTGATCATCATATGTCTTGACTATTTTCATGATCTAAATGAAACAGTTGATCAAGTAAGAAGCCGAGATTTGCTAATGAATGAAGTTGTAATATCAAGTAGGAGACACATATCTAGAGAAAACAAAACAGAGGATCTTGAATTGCCATTGATGGAATTTGATGCTGTTTCCATTGCCACTGACAAATTCGCTAATGCCAACAAGCTCGGTCAAGGTGGTTTTGGTATTGTTTACAAGGTAAAACTTGTTCAAAACTTAATTAATAATTTATCATTAGATAAGATTTCGTTATGTAATGAAACGTGTGGTAGTAGGGGAGGTTACTTGACGGACAAGAAATCGCGGTGAAGAGACTGTCCAAAATGTCAGTTCAAGGGACCGATGAGTTCAAGAACGAGGTGAAACTGATTGCAAGGCTACAGCACATAAACCTTGTCCGGCTTCTTGGCTGTTGCGTTGATAAGGGAGAGAAGATGTTGATCTATGAGTACTTGGAGAATCTAAGCCTTGATTCTCATCTCTTTGGTTAGTGACTCAAAATTAACTCTGTTCTAAAACTTGAACATCTTTGGAAATAAGTTAACAATGTTTTCGGTTGTGGTTGATTTGTAGATAAAACCCGACGCTCAAACTTAAATTGGCAAACGAGATTTGATATTATCAATGGTATTGCTAGAGGACTTCTATATCTTCACCAAGATTCACGGTTTAGGATTATCCACAGAGACTTGAAAGCGAGTAACGTCTTGCTTGATAAGGATATGACTCCCAAGATCTCGGATTTTGGGATGGCCAGGATCTTTGGACGGGATGAGGGCGAAGCTATTACGAGAAAGGTGGTCGGAACTTAGTAAGCAATCATTCTCCAAACCAACAAAGAACTTTGGTCTTAAATTCAAATTAAAAATGAAACAAACAGTCAAACAGATGAGTTTAATTTCATTTTGCAGTGGCTATATGTCTCCAGAATATGCCATGGACGGGATATTCTCGATGAAGTCTGATGTTTTCAGCTTTGGGGTCTTGCTTCTTGAGATTATAACTGGCAAGAGGAACAGAGGATTCTACGACTCTAACCGTGACCTTAATCTTCTCGGTTGTGTAAGTTTAACATCTCTTAAACTCAATCTTTTTTTGCATTCATAATCTAATGATAACATTAAAGAAACTATATTTAATCTTTATGCACAGGTGTGGAGGAATTGGAAAGAAGGAAATGGGCTAGAGATCGTAGATCCGATCATCACAGATTCTCAATCAACGTTCAGGCCACATGAAATCTTAAGATGCATACAAATTGGACTCTTGTGCGTTCAAGAACGTGCGGATGACAGACCAATGATGTCTTCGGTGGTTTTGATGTTCGGAAGCGAAACAACAGCTATTCCTCAGCCTAAACCGCCCGGTTATTGTGTCGGGAGAAGTCCTCTTGAAACTGATTCTTCGTCAAGTAAACAGCACGACGACGAATATTGGACAGTGAACCAAATGACTGTCTCAGTCCTTGACGCTCGGTAATTCGGAACTCACCGAGCCAATCTGTTTATGCGCAAAGTTTTTTCTGTTAAGTCTCAATAGCGAAGTTTTGTACAATGTTAGATTATTTGAAGTATAAAAATTTGTTAACTTACATTAACGAGCGAGTTGATATCGGGAAATTTTTTGGGATTCGAATACAATTTCAGTCTCTAAAACTATCGAACAGTCCGATACTCCTGTTTGGTCGACGAATCTGAAGAGAGGAGATGTGAGATCTCCAGTAGTCGCAGAGCTTCTCGATACCGGTAACTTCGTGCTCAGACACTCCAACAACAACAATCCAGGTGGAGTTTTGCGGCAGAGTTTCGATTTCCGACGGATACTTTACTTCCGGAGATGAAACTTGGCTGGGATCTCAAAATCGGGTTTAACAGATTTTTCAGGTCCTCAAGCGGCCACTTTTTGGTTCGAACTAGAAAGTAGAAACCAGAGGGTTTGCTGAGATTTTCTAATGGAACAGAGAGTCGCGAGTGTACTGGAGCGGTCCATGGAATGGAATCCGGTTTAGTGGTGTACCAGAAGTGCAACCGTTTGATTACATGATTTTCAGCTTTACGACAAGTAATGAAGATGTGACTTACTCATTCCGAGTCACCAAAGATAACATTTACTCGAGGTTAAGCCTAAGCTCCACGGGGCTCTTACCAAACTGGTTCCGAAAGACCAATGTGGTAAGTACGAAGTGTAAAGAAATCTCTTATAGTGCTTAGCACTAGTCGAAGATCGTACGACCATACTGTGTAAAGACTAATAAAAAGTTCTAAAAAAAATTATTTTTTATTTGTTTATAATTTAGTTATATAACTAGAAGTTATTTAAAAAAGAATTAAACCAATAAAACAATAACATTTTGAATAAGTTTTTAGAAGAAGGGTTCTAAAAGCACCTTCAACAAAAGTTTATACAAAGAATTCTTTTAAAATTTAATAATTAAAAATTTAAAAAGTTAGAAAAAAATAATATAATATAAGAAATAGTCTTTTCTTTAGCAAATTTCGGAACCGGTTATAAACCTATAATAATACATATAACTTTTTAATAATATATTTTCTAAAAAAATAAAATTTAAATATATAACTAAACAATATAATAAATCTTAATATATAATTATTAACATACTCAGTTAAATAGTGGAGATGATCTACACTTACTTTATTAAGAGATTGTCTCTCTTTTTCTTCTAAGTTTTGCCTCTCTCGCTTAATTTTTATTTTTTTTGTTTATTAAATTGTTTAGAATCCTAGCAAAAAAAAAAAAGAACCGTTGAAGATGTTTTAAAGACATCTCCATTAAAGATTTGAAGATGGGTTTCTAAACTAATAAAAAATATCTAAATGTAAAAAAAAAGTAAGGAAAGAGAGAAATACCATCTCTTTTTTAAGAGACTTGAGAAATGGTATTAGAAACAGTATTAATAATTGTACGGGAAAACTGCCAAAAAAATCCCAAACTTTTCCATTTAAGCCATTTTA
>OVBI01003229.1:0-13789 GCA_900406495.1 Sisymbrium altissimum
GGTTCGGTTCGGTACGGTTTAGTTCGGTTTTACCAAATTGAACAGCCCTAGGCAGCATGCTGACATGCCTTCCTCTCCGAAAACTGTAAGTTTTTCCGGAGATCGTTTCGTAAAAGTTTTTCCGAAAAATTGTTTAGGATTAGTTTTTCGAAATTTTAATAAAGTTTTTTACGAAAAACTGTTCGAGATAAGTTTTTCCGAGATTTATTGCACGAAATCGACTTTCCCACCAAGTCTACCGAGCTGGCCGTCAAGAAGGAGCTTTCATGAGCTGAATACTGATTTTGGCTAGTATTTCCTACCGAGCTGGACGGCAGGCAGCATGCTGACCGTCTAGCTCGGCCAAAATTTCGCTTGCATGCCTCTCCTCTTTGATTCCTTAGGTTTTCGGGAAAAACTTATGTGTTTCCGGAATTCTTTTTGGAATAAGGAAATTATTTTTTTTTCCTTTTTGTAATGGGACCCACATCCATTTTCTATTAATAGACCTCCATCCCTCCTTACTTCTCATAACTTCTCATTCTTTGTTTTCTGAGAAAAGCTCTGCCTTCTCTCTACTTTCTCTCTCTAGAAGTTGTTCTTGAGTTTTTTTTTTTTTTTTTTTAACATCATGGAGTTTCGTGAAAGGCTATTGGCCAATGCGAGGAAATCGTTGCTCCCTCCTGCTGCATCTTCCGGGACTTCTCCTCTCCCCGAGGAACCGATGATCCACGCTCTTACTGAGATGGAGATCGATGACACAGAGGGCACATCGGGTGGTCCTAAGCCTCAAGTTACCTTTCCTGATGAGGAAGGGGCTATTGTTCTTGTGATCGCTGAAGGGGAAGATGGCGATGTTTCTCCTGACCCAGTTCGAGAGATGCTTCCCCCACCCCCTCCGATTCATAAGCAGATTGTATCTTCCCTTGCTGCTGCTTCCAGCGGATTAAATGACGCTTGGAAACCTCGGGGAACAAAGAGGAGCACACCCCTTCCTAAGAAGGGCGGTGGTCCTAGCGAGAAGAAGCTCAAGGGTCATGCACAGTCCGCTCCTCCTCCACAGAATAAGGGGAAGGTCCATCGGATCATGATCGACGAGTCGAAGAACCTGTTTAGGAGCACAGCGCACTGTGTGGATCTTGTCTCGAAGATCAAGGATCCTGATGATCGCCCTATTCGTTTCAAGACTCTGCATGCCCAGAAGGCATACTCAGATTTTGCTCAGTGCTCCATGACGGTAAGTGCTTGTTCCGTTTAGTTGGTGTGATGTAATGCCTTGACATTTGTCTGCTGATTATTTGTTCTTTTTCCACAGCTCCTGTCTTTGTTCAACAAGAAGGTTAATGACTGAGAGGAGGAGATCTATAAAGCTGGGCGCAAGGAGACCAACGCCAAACGGGAGCAAGATCGTCTTCGGGACAAGCTGGATACCCTGACCCTTGAGTATGACGAGAAGATGCTGAAGCTGAGTAACGAGGTGACTGAGGCCAAGGAGGAGGCAAACGCCAGTGCTCTTCGCGTTACTCGGCTAGCCGATTCCAATGACGAGCTTGTAGCCCGAGTTAAGGAGTTGGAGGATAAGCTCGCGGAGAAGGATGCTGCCATCAAGGCAAAGAGTAAGAGAGCTTGGCGCGATGGTTACAAGGTAGCCACGGATAGGGGTCGATCTTGCGAGGATAAGGCGCTGGCCTTAATCGATCGATTGGTTTCGAGCCGCGACTCCGAATCCTGATATTTGAAGGGGGTATGCAATTCTGTTGTTATTGAGATTTTTGACAGGAACGATCCCAAGGAGATAGCGGAAGAGCGTGAGAAGAACCAGAAGCTGAAGGTAGACTTTGGCGGTTTCGAGGGCGCTGTAGATCGTGTGATCGATGAGCTCCACGGGTGCCTTTCCTCCTCTTCTGGATCTTCAGCCTCGGCTTCTCGCTCTTGCAGAGATGTCTCTCTTGACAGCTCGGCTAAGGAGGCTAGTGCAGAGGATTTTGTAGGGACCAACATGGGCGTTGGAGGCCTTGTTGAGATGGTCGTCAAGAAGACTGCGGAGGAAAGCCATGCTTAGATCCCTTCCTCCTTCATCTCTTATTGTTTTAGTTGTTTGTTGCTGGGTCCTTTGAGGCCCAGGTTATGACTTTGGCCGGGCTCCGTCCCGATGGTTGTATTGGGACCTTATTCATTTTGATGCATTTTCATTTTAATGATTTCTTATGCATGCTAAAGGTTGATTCTTAAGGCGTAGAGTTTGATATGTTATGCTGTAGGAGAGTAGAGTAGCTCGAAGTTTAGTACTTACTCATAGTTCCTTAGCATTGCGAAGTGTTTAGAGGCATTGTAGGAGTTGTTCTTTAGCGCTGATATTTCGTCAGTGGAAACTTATCACACTTTTGTTAGACGAAAATATGTTTGTGTTTCTGTTGGGGTGTTAAGAGTTTTATGCCAGCGCTGTTTAGAAACATTTTTGGCTGGGCTTATGATAGGTTATTGTTCAGGAAAATAAACTATGCATCCATCTGGTTTTAGGGGTTGCATTTTTTCGACTTATCTCCCTGTTTTTCGACTTTTTCGAAACACTTTACAATCTCATCTAGTGATATGCTAGATTGCGTTTCTGAGATGTTGAAGACCAGTGTGCCAAGTTGGGTGTTTACCAGGTTAGCGAGTTTGTAATGAGGATTAAGGCAGTGCGAGTCTTCACTTGCTAGCATGCCCCTCTCGAGATCAAACCTGAGAACCTCGTCCAGGATATACCTCTCGGATGTTAGGTTAAGATATACCTAACCTGATTTTTATAGCGTGCTGTTATATCCGTGCACGGATGTGGTCGAACCTTTGCCCGTATAGAACATTGGTTAAGTCCTTAAAAGGAGAAATAAATCGTGTTTGTTGGGGCCAGCAACAAACGAATTTTTGAAAAGAGTTAGATTTGCGCAAATCGTTTTTGAAAAATGTTTAAAAAGGATGTCAAAGAAGTCTTGTAGATGTGCTCTAATGTCTGGAACTGTTAGAAGATAGAGTTTCCGGAATTTTTTCAGGAAAACTTGAGTTTTTCAGAGTGCAGGAGTGGCTATGTATGCACTCCCACTCCCCCGAATTTTTTTTTTTTTTNTTTTTTTTTTTTAATAGCTGGACTTATCATGAGACAAGTTCCCTACGTACCCCAATGCTAGGGGATCAAGCCAATTCATTGTTCGTTAGTAGTGAAGCACTAGTGGTAGTACTTCTTGAGATGCACGGCATTCCAGCTTCGGATGACTGGGGAGTCATCGTCGTAGGCGAGTTCAAATGCTCCTGGCCTAACGACTTTCGTGATTTTGTAGGGGCCTTCCCAATTTGCACCTAGTTTTCCAGCGTTCTTTTCTTGGGTGTTTTAAAAAACCTTTCGGAGGACTAGATCTCCTTCTTTAAACCTTCGATTACGAACTTTGGAGTTATAGTACTAGGCGGCTGCCTGTTGGTAGCTTTGCATTCGAAGTAAGGCTTAATCTCTCCTTTCGTTAATGAGATCAAGTTCGTCTAGGAGCATCACTTGATTGGTCTCTTCCCTTTCTGGGAGAAAAGTTTGGAGAACTCCAGGAAATTCAATCTCTAGGGGAATTACGCACTCCATCCCGTAAACTAATGCGGAAGGAGTCTCCCCAGTTGACTTTCTAGGCGTGGTCCGGTGTGACCAGAGCACACCTTCAAGTTCATCAGCCCATCTGCCTTTCCTTTCGTCCAGCCTTTTCTTTAATCCACTAAGGATTGTTTTGTTGGCTGCTTCCGCTTGACCATTGCCTTGGGGATACCTCGGAGTTGAAAAGCTCAGACGGATCTTCCACTTTTCGCAGAATGATACGAAGTGGTTGGAGATGAACTGAGAACCATTGTCGGTTACGATTTCGTATGGGACTCCATGTCTACAGATAATGTTTTTCCATACGAAATGTTCGACTTGAGCATCTTTGATGCTCACATAGGATCGGCTTCAATCCATTTGGAGAAGTAATCCGTTAGGACGAGCAGATAATGCTTTTGCTTGGACTTACGCATGGGCCCAACGATATCCATTGACCAGCGCATGAATGGGTATGGAGAAGTTATCGATGATAGGATTTCGGCCGGTTGGCGTATTGTTGGAGCATGGCGTTGGCACTTCTCGCATTTTCTCGAGAGTTTTTCGCAATCTTTGATCATTGTCGGCCAGAAGTATCCACGCCTTTTGATCTTGATGGCTAGTGCTCTTCCCTCTGAATGGTTTCCACATGACCCGCTATGAACTTCTTGCATGATCTTTCGGGCTTGGCTGCCTTCCATGCAGGTCATAAGGGGACCAGAATGTCTCCACTTGAGGAGGTTTCCATCTAAAAGGACAAAGCGTGCTGCTTGTGCTTTCAGTTTTCGTGCTGCCCATTTGTCTAAGGGGAGATCTCCGTCTGCGATGTAGAGACGAATCTTCTCCATCCATTATTGGTCGCAACCATACTCTCCCTTTTCGTTTTGTGGGTCAGTGTCGATGGTTGGGGCCGATGCTTCTTCTCCCTCATCCATGGGATCAGATGTTTCGTCCTCGAGTTCCTCTTGGGTAAGGGTAATTATATCGGGTGGTCCAATACTTGGATGTTCTATGAACTCCACCGGAATAATCCTACTTTCTCCTGGGGCAGAAGTCGATGCCAAGGCTACTAGTGCATCGGCTGGAGCATTTTCACCTCGAGGAATTATAGTAAGTTTGAATTCTTTGAATTGTTTTACGAGATCTTGGACTATTTTAAGATATGCGGCCATCCTTTCGTCCCAGGTTTTGTATTCTCCGCTGAATTGGTTTGCAACTAGTTGAGAAACGCAAAAGGCGTGGATGTTTTCCATCTTGATTCCATTGGCGAGCCTCAGCCCAGCGATCAGGGCTTCGTACTCAGCCTCGTTGTTGGATGCTGGGAAGTCGAGTCGGAATGACTGTTATAGGATTTCTCCCATTGGTGAAGTCAAACAGATTCCAATCCTGATCCTTGTTTCGAGGATGATCCATCGACGTGAAGGATCCAAGTAATATTTTCTGGTTTGTTGGTACTTCCTAGAGGAGGGAGTTCGACAAGAAAGTGGGCGAGAACTTGCGATTTCACACACGTTCTTAATCGAAACTCGATATCGTACTCACTCAACTCAACTGCCCATTTAGCCAAACATCCCGAGAGACTTGGGCTGTGTAAGACGGTCCTGAGTGGGAAGGTGGTCAAGACTACGATAGTGTGGGATTGGAAGTAAGGTCTGAGTTTTCGTGCAGACGCAACCACCGACAGTGCTAGTTTTTCCATCTGTGGGTAGCGAGTCTCTGCATCGGTAAGAGTTTGGCTCACGTAAAAGACTGGTCGCTGTTCACCTCTCTCTTCTCGAATTAGGACTCCACTGACTGCGGTTTGTGAAACGGTAGTGTAGAGGAACAATGGTTCGCCCAGTACTGGTTTTGCGAGTAATGATGGGCTTGCTAGGTAAACTTTGAGCTGCTGGAAAGCTTCCTCGCATTTTTCTGTCCAATCAAATTTTTTCTTTTCCCTTAACATGTCGTAAAAAGGGAGACATTTGTTGGTTGATCGAGATATGAATCTGTTGAGGGCAGCCACTCGTCCAGTAAGTTTTTGGACCTCTCTTTTGGTCCTTGGGGAAGCCATGTTGATCAGGGCATTGATTTATTTTGGATTTGCCTCGATTCCTGGGTGGGTTACCAAGTATCCGAGGAATTCCCCATAAGAAACTGCGAATCTACACTTTGTGGGATTGAGTTTCATGTTGTGTTTATTCAAGCAATCGAAACAATCCGATAAGTGTTTTACGTGATCCTTCTCTTCGAGAGACTTTACAAGCATGTCATCTATATGGACTTCCATGGTCAATCCCAATTGATCAGCAAAGATTTTGTTTACTGGGTGATGGTAAGTTGCGCCAGCGTTCTTTAGTCCGAAAGGCATCACCTTGTAGCAATACGTTCCGCGATCTGTAATGAATGCTGTTTTTTCTCGATCATCTGGATTCATCATAATGTGGTTGTAACCAGAAAATGCGTCCATGAAGGAGAGTAGCTTGTTTCCAGCTGTTGCCTCGACTAGTCTGTCGATGTGTGGGAGCGGGAAACTGTCTTTGAGACATGCCTTGTTAAGCTCTGTAAAATCCACGCAGACACGCCATTTTCCATTCTTCTTTTTGACGACTACCGGATTGGCAAGCCAATCAGGATATCGTACCTCGGTGATTGATCCAACTTTGAGGAGTCTTTCGACTTCGTCATTGACTGCCTTTGCCCTTTCTGGACCGAGTTTCGCGTTTTTTGCTTGATCGGTTTGAAGGTTGGATCAACACTGAGCTCATGGTAAGTCGTACTGATGTCGATACCTGGCATGTCTTCAGCTGCCCATGCGAAAGTGCTCACGTTCCTTTTGAGGATAGCAATGAGGTTGGATTTGATTGGTTCATTAAGATTTGCACCGATTTCAACGCATCTTTCATGATGGGAATCGTCGATGCACAATGAAACCACTGGTTCGCATGGACTTTCGTCTTTCTGCTCCTTAGCATCCTCCAGATGGAGTTGGTGGAGGAGTTTCGAGAGCTCAGCCCCTGCCTTTCTTTTTTCCTTCTCTAAGGGTTTATCTGTTACAGGATTCCGAAGTTTATGTTCGATAAAGAGAGAAGTTCGAGAGCTCTTTTGTTCTCCCAAAATTGTTTCGGTTCCTTTAAGAGTTGGTAACTTGAGGCAAAGGTGGTAGGTGGATGGGACGGCCTTGATGGCGTTAAGCCAGGGCGTTCCCATTACAGCATTATAGATGGTCGGATGATCAGCTACTGAGAACTGTACTTATGTGGTTCCTCCAGCTGTAGTAACTGGAATGATGATAGTTCCTTGGGTCATAGATATGCGTCCAGAGAAACTTGTCAGCGGTTTAGGTTCGTTGAACAGTTTATACTGTCCTGTTTCCATCCTATCTTGGGTTTTCCGATAGATCACGTTTACTGTGCTACCAGTATCAACCAAAACCCTAGATAGATCGTGATCGGCTATTTTTGAGTTGAATCACAAGCGGATCATCGTGGGGATGGATGACTCCATAAGCCTCCGACTGATCGAAGGTGAGTGCATCCTTCGCCTTGTTCTTTGATTCTGATCGATCAGTGTTGTTCCCTGCTTGTCACTGAGAAGCTTTTATCGAAGATATCGAATCGCAGAAGAACGGCGATCCTCCCATGATGTGTTCACCGAGGATTCAATGGGTTGCCCTAAGGACATCGGGAAAGTTTCCTTTCCGGATTGGATCCAATCCTCGGATATCTCTAGAATTGGTTCGGCTCCACCAAGCGGATGATTCGAGTTAGTTGATCTTGGCATCTTTCGTTTCTTGGAGTAAGAAAGCTTTTGGACCCCCTCCTTCTAGCGCCAAATTGTAGGAACGAGATTTCACACAATGTATTTTCGGAAAGTGAATTCGATAATTAGGTCCCAAAAGTTCTGGAATAAGAAACCTCTTGAAAGATTTTGGTACATTTCCGCAAAAGTGAAGAATAAGAAAAAGGAAAGATAAGAATACGATTTTATTGCTGAATCCTGAACAAATAGTAAATCGTATATGTACTGAGTATGTAAGCGTTTCAGAATGTGTTACAAGAGGTAGGGATCGATCCCTATTTATACTAAGACATCCTAAGCCCTAAACACCCTAAGCTTCGATGTGGGACAAAGGTTCTTTCCTTTTTCCGACGATTTTTCCAGAAATCTTCGAGGAAGCTTCCAGAACCTTCCGTAAGTGGGTTTCAGCCTTTGTCGATCCATCCTTCCAGCTTGGCCCAATTCTATTCCTCGTCTAATGGTTTTCTCCGGTTTTTTTGATTGACGAAATATCGCGATGTTTCGAGTAACTTACGAAAACATCGGTATATTTTACGAAAAAGCCATAAAGACAAAGAAAGAAGCGAAATGAGACGAAACGAAAAGGGTCAGCAAGCTGCATCATTTCTTACCGAGCTGGATAGAAATCAGCATGATGACCGTCCAGCTCGGTAGTCTGGGTGCAGGAAATGATGAAATGGATTGCTTCCAGGTCGATGGTGTCGTCAAGCTTGGTATATAGGATGAGAGGAGATCTTCCGATAAGTTGTGGCATGCGTCCAACTCGATATGGTGAAGTGTATCGGTCAGCTCGGTAGCCAGAAGGGTAGATTTTACCGAGCTGACTGGCATATGCCGTCCAGCTTGGTAGGAATGGTGAAGGAAACACCCAACCAGCTGCTCCAAGCTTCTATACCGAGCTGGATAGGATTTCCCAACTTGTGGACCCCATAACTTTCTCGTATGAACT
The DNA here is from genome assembly GCA_900406495.1 of Sisymbrium altissimum. Lineage (NCBI taxonomy): Eukaryota > Viridiplantae > Streptophyta > Magnoliopsida > Brassicales > Brassicaceae > Sisymbrium > Sisymbrium altissimum. The sequence goes on from OVBI01003229.1 coordinate 8,301, forward strand.
CCGTTTGATCTGATTCTTCTTCCATGAGCTTCATAATTTAGTTATGTTCAAAAGCCTTGTGGTTTGGAAGATACAGCTCGATCATTGAACACATATCCTTTTCAGCTCGGAACTCTCGGAAAGTGTCATCCAGCTCGGTTTCGATGTGGGGAAGGATTCAACCGAGCTGGATGCATCATGCTATCCAGCTTGGTACCAAATTGGGAAGGTGATACCGAGTTGGATGCATCATGACAGCCAGCTTGGTAGATTTGTACCGAGCTGACTGCTCTGTGCTGTCCATATCGACGTTTTGTGGCAAGTGTTTGGCAAAACATGCATTCAGCTCGTGTGTGTCAGTCAGCTCGGTAGGATTTGCTGTCAAAATACCGAGATGGCTGTCCTGCAAGCTTTGTTGATTGCTTTTACTCGAAAAATCGTAACTTTCATCGGTTTATCGTAGGAATCGTTCAAAAGACAAAATGATCAGCTGAATATGATGGAGAGATGTCAGTCAGCTCGGTATCACTAGCAGGTCTTGATACCGAGCTGGCTGTCTTATTTCGTCCAGCCGATCATCCCTTATTCAACGACTTGCGAGTTCATCGATTCCTCGGAAAAACTCTCGAAAGACAGTTTTTCTTACTTTCTTTGCAGAGTTATCGACAGAGTGGTTCGAAATGAACTTTCTCTGAACTCATATCTAAATATGGAAATTCTTTTTTGATATTCAAATATTTTAATCTTTAGTTTCGGAAATGTGGGTTTTGACCCCAACACTCATAGGTGTTTGAGCTGTCTTGCTTGTTTCCATGTCGAATTTCTTGACAAGATTTCGTGCATAAGTGCTTTGAGACAAAAATTCCTTCATCCGTCTGTCTAATTTGTAGCCCCAAAAGGTAGTTTAGTGTGGGAACCGGGATACACCTCAATGTATTTTCGTAAAGTTAATGTGAGGATCTAAGAATCTTGCGAGAGAAAGCAGAAAGTAGAGAGAAATATCAAAAAAGGAAACTAGGTCAAAAAGAGAATGAAATTTTATTGCTATAATGTATTGAATGCGTAAAACGTCTTAGAATGTGTTACAAGAGGTAGGGATCGATCACTATTTATACTAAGACAACCTAAGCTCTATACAACCTAAGTTTCGATGTGGGAAAAAGGGTCTTTTCCTTTTTCCGATGATTTTTCCATAAATCTACGAGGAAGCTTCTAGAAGCTTCCATAAGTCGGTTTCAGCCCTTGTCGGTCCATCTTTCCAGCTCGGCGCAATTCTATTCCTCGTCTAGTGTTTTTCTCCGGTTTATTTGATAGACGAAACATCGTGATGTTTCGAGAAACTTATGAAAACATCGGTATGTTTCTCCGGTATGTTACGAAAAGTGTCAGCCAGCTCGGTCAGCAATTCCTACCAAGCTGGACAGCATTCAGCATGGTGACCATCCAGCTCGGTAGCCTGGGTGCAGGAAATGCTGAACTGGCTTGCTTCCAGGTCGATGGTGTCGTCCAGCTCGGTATACAGGATGAGAGGAGATCTTCCGATAAGTCGTGGGATGCATCCAGCTCAGTATGCTGAAGGGTGTCGACCAGCTCGGTAGCAAGGAGGGTGGATTTTACCGAGCTGACTGGCATATGTCGTCCAGCTCGGTAGGATTGGTGAAGGAAACACCCAGCCAACTGCTCCAAGCTTCCGTACCGAGCTGGACTGCAACTCCCGACTTGTGGATGGCATAACTTTCTCGTTTGAAATCCGTTTGATCTGATTCTTCTGGGAGATTCATAATTGAGTTGAGAACATTTTCCAAGTGGTTTCATGTTCAAAAGCCTTGTGGTTTGGAAGACACACCTCGATCATTGAACACATATCCTGACTTCTCTGTGCTGATCAAAATGACGTTTTGTGGCACGTACTTGGCAAAACATGCATCCAGCTCATGTGTGCTGACCAGCTCTGTAGGATTGGCTACCAAAATACTGAGCTGGCTGTTTTCCAAGCTGGTTTGATTGACTTACACTCGAAAAATCGTAACTTCGTCAGTTCGTTGGAAGAATCGTTCCAGAGATGGAATGATCAGCCGAACGTCATGGAAAGATGTCAGTCAGCTCGGTATCACTGGCAGGTCTTGATGCCGAGCTGGCTGTCTTGTTTCGTCCAGCCAATCATCCTGTGTTTGATAAATTGCGAGTTCATCGATTCCTCGGAAAAACTCTCGCAACACAGTTTTTCTTACTTTCTTTGCGAAGTTATCGACAGAATTGTTCGAAATGAACTTTCTCCAAATTCATATCTAAATATGGAAACTCTTTTCCGATATTCAAATATTTTAATCGTTAATTCCGGAAATGTGGGTTTTGACCCCAACATTTAGCCCCCCAGCACGTGAATATCGAGCATGATCTTGACGCAGCGATTAAGAAGTATGGTACGGGATTAAGGAGGTAAAATGTTCTGATTCCCACATCTCGGGAACTTCGATTCTGCGATTTTTGAAAGTTCGTACGATCTTTGTTGGCGACAGAGCGAGTTTTTCTATCGAGCTGAGATTGGACTGAAGCGTTTCTTGAGCTGTTCACAAGGTGGAAAAGGAGACCAGGCTGTCTGTTGAAGGAAAGCTAGATGTTGTCTGTGTGTTTTAAGGACTGTCGGAGCACAAGTGTCTTGTATGTGAAGTGGGAATCGATCGCGAGGATATGCTTGGGATGTTGCCTCGTTAAAAACCTTTTACTAAGAAAAACCGTTTGGGAAAAAACGTAGTAAAGGAAAAGAGTGCAAGGCGTATAAAGATTTGGAATTGTCTTTCAGAAAAACTGTTCGAGTTAAGTTTTTCCGAAAAACTGTATAAGTTAAGTTTTTCTATAGAGGTTCTTCTTGAAACCTGTTTAAGTTAAGTTTCTCATAGAAGTTCTTTCCAAAAAAACTGTTTAAGTTAAGTTTTTTTTTTGCGGAAATGTTTTTTGAAACACTGTTCATGTCGGAATTTTTTGGTAAAATTTTTTCCGAAAAACTGTTAAGGATAAATTTTTCGGAAGTTTGTAGCTAACTCTTGGTTGGCTGGGGCATTTGACGATTTTCCATGTGCTATGTCTTTGCTAAGGATGATAACTATGTTCTTGTGTTCTTGTTTCGCAGAACCTCCTTACTTTGGTGCTATCCCGCCAGACCTTTTCAGAGTTCGGATCGCGCTGATCTCTCCGAGAGTTGTTTCTTGGGATAATCTGTCGTATCGCCGATCTGCATCCGCGAGGTCTCGAGACAAAGAGTTTGACTTATTTGATTATTCATCCCAACCTCTGGAGAAGATGATCAACACAAGATCGATTGGTGGCCAGATGAAGTTGCTGGAGAAGGAATTCATGGAGTCTGGGGGAGGTGTTCCTCAACCTTGTACTGAAGATGGTTTCGAAGAGGGGGAGATACCCACTATAGAGGAGTGTCCGATTGTCATGGACAAAGGCAAGGATATTGCCTTGGATCAAGGGAAGTCCGCTAAGGCTTCTTCTGATGGGAAGAAGAAGAAGAATACGAAGAAGGGAGGCAAGGTTCCCGAGTTTGACTTCTACGCCCCGCAGTGCATTATGGACGGTCAGACTCCTGATCTGAGCGAGCTTCTTGGATCGTTCCAGCGTCTAGGAAAGGAGACCGTCCTTACCAGCGACTTCCGGAGGAAGAGCCCCTTTGACAGAGTCGCTCGTCGCAGCTTTGGGGTAGGACAAGAACTATCGAATTATTTTTGTCAATGTGCTGGCCCTTATTGACTAATTTTTCCTCATTTCTTCAGCTCCTTGCCCATATCATGACATTGGTCGGACATTGGTAGCTAACTCTTGGTTGGCTGGAGCAGTTGACGATTTTCCATGTGCTGAGTCTTTGCTAAGGATGATAACTACGTTCTTGTGTTCTTGTTTTGCAGATCCTCCTTACTTTGGTGCTATCCCGCCAGACCTTTTCAGAGTTTGGATCGCGCTGATCTCTCCGAGAGTTGTTTCTTGGGATCATATGTCGTATCGCCGATCTGCATCCGCGAGGTCTCGAGACAAAGAGTTTGACTTATTTGATTATTCATCCAAACCTCTGGAGAAGATGATCAACGCAAGATCGATTGGTTGCCAGATGAAGTTGCTGGAGAAGGAATTCGTGGAGTCTGGGGGAGTTGTTCCCCGACCTTGTACTGAAGATGGTTTCGAAGAGGGGGAGATACCCGCTATAGAGGAGTATCCGATTGTCATGGACAAAGGCAAGGATATTGCCTTGGATGAAGGGAAGTCCGCTAAGGCTTCTTCTGATGGGAAGAAGAAAAAGAAGAAGAAGGGAGGCAAGGTTCCCGAGTTTGACTTCTACGCCCCACAGGGCATTATGGACGGTCAGACTCCTGATCTGAGCGAGCTTCTTGGATCGTTCCAGTATCCAGGAAAGGAGACCGTCCTTACCAGCGACTTCGGGAGGAAGAGCCCTTTTGACAGAGTCGCTCGTCGCAGCTTTGGGGTAGGACAAGAACTATCGAATTATTTTTGTCAATGTTCTGGCCCTTATTGACTAATTTTTCTTCGTTTCTTCAGCTCCTTGCCCATATCACAGATATGGCGAGTGGTTATGAAGTTGAGAATGCCTACTGGATGCAGGAAGCCGAAGAATTGAAAAAGATTACTGAGGAGAATGCCGCGGAGGCTGCTCGTCTGAGAAACAAGCTTGAAGTGGCCAAAGCCGCTCATGCTGAGGAGCTAGATTGCGTAAGAGCTGAGCTCCTCGAAGAGAAGAAGACGCATGATCGAAAGATGCGTAAGGCTGCAGTGCAGGAGCGCCTATCTTTGGTGAGGAAGTATCGGGCTAAGAGCGATCATGCCATGGTCGTGTTAAATCAGATCGAAGAGGCTCGCGAGGAGCTAGTGTTGGCTGAGTCAATGAAATCCAACTTGGATTTGTTTGACATGCTTGATCGTGGGGATCCAGCCGAAATCGCGGATTACAAGAGGGTAGTCCATGAAGGGAGAGCTAGGTTGATTAACAAGAAGGTCAACTTTGAGCGAACAATGTCAATGCTGAGAGATTACCTGGTCGCCTCTCCCTTAGCTCAGTCCTTTGTGCCAGTTTTCGGAACTAGCTCAATGAGGAAAACTGCTAGTGAGGTTGGAATCTCCGACTTTTCGGGGTCGAATGTTAACAACCCGGATCTTGCAGAGTACGTTTCGCAAGTTCGATCTGAGGATTGCGATTAGAGGCATCTCCTAGCTTGTTGCTTGTCTGCTTCTAGCCTTTGTTTTAAGACTTGATTATGTATGCCTTTTGTGTGGGCTTGTTTATTTGGCCGGGTGTCATCCCGATGGTTGTACTAAACCTTCTTATGATTTCATGCAGTTTAATTTTTGTCTTATGCATGTTTGAGGTTTAATGTTGGCTCACCTCTTGTTAGAGCATGATAGGATCTTGATTGCTTGCTATAGGAGATTAGAGTAGTTCAAAGTTTTTACTCAATCATTTGTTCCTAGCGTTTGCATAAGGTGTTGCTGATGTT
>OVBI01003230.1:0-13781 GCA_900406495.1 Sisymbrium altissimum
ATGTGACAATGTCAGGAGTGCAGCCCTTGCTAACCATCAAACCAAACACGCATTTTGCGTCAGCTAGACCAATATGCTTGCAAAATCCATCGACCATTGAGTTATACGTGAATGTATCAGGAACTAGTCCCCTTCGAAGCATCTCATCGTACATCTTTTCAGCCTCAACTAACTTACCTTCTTTTACAAATGCATTGATCAATGCATTGAAAGATTTAGAGCATCGTTATGATGTCCATCTTTGCAAAGACGATCAATAATGGCATTATAGATAACAATATTGGCTTAAATGTGGCTCTTCTCCATCTTCCTCAGTAGATTCAAGGCGGATGCAGTGTCGCCCATCTTGCACATTCCATTGACACGTGTCCCATAAGTAACAACGTTAGGTTGGTGACCATTCTCTACCGATATGAAAAAGATCAAAAAGAGTGAAAAAAGAACCTTAAACAATAAACTTTTTTTGCTAAAACTAAAGTTTATTATGTCGTATTTTAAACAAAAAAGAAAAAAAATAATAAAAAAGGTAAAAAGAGTGTTATAGAATGATTAAGAAAAAAAGAATGTTATAAAATACGACATAATAAACTTTAGTTTTAGCAAATATTTTATTTAATAGAACTTTAAATAAAATTATTTCATAATAAAATGTAAATGCTATAAATTAAGAAATGAAATATAAATATTTGTGTGTATTATTCTAAAAATAAGAAGTTTTTCTTAAAGTCTTCTTAGTATCAGTTTATTTACCAAGAATGAGGGGAGGGGGAAGAAAAGAGGGTGTGAGATTAAACAAAAAAAGTAATTAGGTAAAATGAAGATGTTTGTGTGTATTATTCTAACAAATGAATAGTATTAATAAAGACTTTTTGGTATCTAATTTATATACCAAGAATGAGGGGGAAAGAGAGTATGACACTAAATGAAAAAAGTAATTAGGTAAAAGGAGGATACTGATATGAAAAAGGATCCCAAAGAGTGAAAAATGAACCTTAATCAATAAATGAAAAGGAAAAGAAAAAAATACAGAAAAGAAAAGTAAAGGCGTGAGATTAAACGGAAAATGTATAGAAAGAAGAGGTAGTTAGGTAAAAAGAGGATGTTGATATGAAAAAAGATTGCAAAGAATGAAAAGAAAGTTTAAACAATAAATGAAAAAGAAAAGAAAAAAATACAGAAATGGAAAATAAAAAAAAACTAAAAACAAAATAAGGTTTTTATAAAATACAATGTAATAAATTACCTCAAAGAATAAAAAATAGAACCTTAAACAATAAACGAAAAGGAAAAAAAAAGAGTGTTGTAAAGAGTGAAAATGTAAAAAAAAAAAAAGAGTCTAATAAGAAGAGGGTTATTAAAAGTTTAGCAAATATTTTTAGTTAACAGAACTTTTAAAAAAAATATTTAATATGAAACTGTAAACAATAACTTTTTAAAAAGAAAAATTTAAACAATAAATGAAAAGGAAAAGGAAAAAAGAAGAAAGAAAAAAGAGTGTCACAGAATGATAAAAGAAAACGAAAAAGGGTTATAAAGAATGAAAATGTTAAAAAAAGTTTAATATGAAGAGGATTATTAAAAGTTTAGCAAATATTTTTATTTAATAGAACTTTTTTTTAAAAAATATTTAGTATGAAATTGTAAACAATAACTTTTTAATATGAAAAAGAGGAAATAAAAATGTAAATGGTATATAGATTTGAAAATGAGATAAAAAAAATATCTGTATGCATTTTTCTAACGAATGAGAAGTTTTTAAAAAGTCTTTTTGATATCTAGTTTATTTACTAAGAAAGTAGGGGAAAAAAGGCGTGCGAGTAAGCGAAAAAAGTAAGTACGTAAAAAAAAAGATGTAAATATGAAAAAAATCAAAAAGAGTAAAAAGGAATCTTAGACAATAAACGAAAAAGAAAACGAAAAAAAAGAAAAAAAAAAACAGAAAGAGTGTTATACAATGATTATAAAAAAGTGCTATAAAAAAGATATATTATAATTCATTTTTAGCAAATATTTTATTTAATATAACTTTAAAAAAAAATATTTCATATGAAAATGTAAAGAAGAACTTTTAATATGAAAAATAGTTCTCCTTGCATTTCTATTTCAAATTCATTCATCAAATCTGTGTAATCCAAATTTTCAACCATGCACCTTTCAATCGATACGATCGCTAAACCATTTAATCTATCTTGCGTCATACTGGACCATAGATAAGATGTTATGAGTTTTAATTGGGAAAATTTTATTTCTGCAGAAGCAACTGAAACTGGAATTATCATCATTATAGGGTATGCACTCCATGTATTTGGATAACAAGTTTCCACCTTTCTAAGAAAATCCAGTAGCCCGATAACCTTCTGAATATCTTCTGGTAAACTCCCTTTTAAAAGCTTAAACTCCAAAACTAATTTATTACTATCAAGATCAGAATGATTAATTACCATGCTTAAGAAAAACTTCAAGGTTAGTACAAGAAACTAGTCCTGCGGTTTCGGTTAACCGCACCGAACTGAGCCGGTTTTTTCGGTTATCAGTTAACCAAAACTTTTTTAAAAAAGTCCGAAAATAACCGAATCAAATCTTGATTCGATTCGGTTCGGTTATCGGTTAATTTCGGTTTTGGGTTTTAAACCAAAATTAACCGATTTTCAATTATTTTTTTCAAAAATCGGTTATAGTCGGTTTATTCGGTTATTTTTGGTTATTTTCAGTTAATTCAGTTTGGGTATTTTCGGTTACTGTTACATTTGGTTTAATTTTGGTTAAAATCGGTTTAATTTTGATATATTAGAAAAAAAAAAAAAAAAAAACAAAAACCGAAAACCGATCTGTTCACTTCGAACCGAACCGAAATTTTAACATAACCGAATGCAAAAAAACCTTTTCTGATTGGTTAATAACACCAAACCGAAACCGAACCTAAACCGAACCGAAACAAAAAAAACCGGTTCGGTTATAAACCGCAGGATGACAAGAAACCATTAATTCATCATCCTTTGTTAACTTCAGCTACTTCAAATATAATAAAAATCCAAAAGTCTTTTCATAACTTTGGAGCTGATGAAACCTTGCTTCAAAAGAAACCAAACATTGATCCACAATTTTGATACTACAGACGTTTTGTGTAGAATCTTGCGATTGTGATTGTGAAACAGTGTAACATTAGTAATTAAAATACCATTATTGTTTTAGTGAAGAGCCCATGTTCCATGGCGTGCAACGAGGATTATTAAAAGTTTAGCAAATATTTTTAGTTAAGAGAACTTAAAAAAAAATATTTAATATGAAACTGTACACAATAACTTTTTAAAAAGAGAAATTTAAACAATAAATGAAAAGGAAAAGGAAAAAAGAAGAAAGAAAAAAGAGTGTCACAGAATGATAAAAGAAAACGAAAAAGGGTTATAAAGAGTGAAAATGTTAAAAAGAGTTTAACATGAAGAGGATTATTAAAAGTTTAGCAAATATTTTTATTGAATAGAACTTTTTTAAAAAAAATATTTAATATGAAATTGTAAAAAATAACTTTTTAATATGAAAAAGAGGAAATAAAATGTAAATGGTATATAGATTAGAAAATGAGATAAAAAAAATATTTGTATGCATTTTTCTAATGAATGAGAAGTTTTTAAAAAGTCTTTTTGATATCTAGTTTACTTACTAAGAAAGTATGGGAAAAAAGGCGTGAGATTAAACGAAAAAGTAAACACGTAAAAAAAAAAGATGTAAATATGAAAAAAAAATCAAAAAGAGTAAAAAGGAACCTTAGACAATAAACGAAAAAGAAAAGAAAAAAAAAGAAAAAAAAAACAGAAAGAGTGTTATACAATGATTATAAAAATCGTCCGATAAAATAGACATATTATAATTCATTTTTAGCAAATATTTTATTTAATATAACTTTTTAAAAAATACTTCATATGAAAATGTAAAGAAAAACTTTTAATATGAAAAATGGTTCTCCTTGCATTTCTATTTGCAAATTCATTCATCAAATCTGTATAATCCAAATTTTCAACCATGCACCTTTCAATCGATACGATCGCTAAACCATTTAATCTCTCTTGCGACATACTCGACCATAGATAAGATGTTATGAGTTTTAATTTGGAAAAAGTTCTTTCGGCAGAAGCAACTGAAACTGGAATTGTCATCATTATAGGGTATGCAGTCCATATATTTGGATAACAAGTTTCCACCTTTCTAAGAAAATCCAGTAGCTCGATAACCTTCTGAATATCTTCTGGTAAACTCCCTCTTAAAAGCTTCAACTCCAAAAATAATTTATAACTATCGAGATCAGAATGATTAATTACCATGCTTAAGAAAAACTTCAAGGTTAGTACAAGAAACTAGTCATGCAGTTTCGGTTAACCGAACCGAACCGAGCCGGTTTTTCGGTTATCAGTTAACCGAAATTTTTTAAAAGTCCGAAAATAACCGAATCAAATTTCGCTTCGGTTTGGTTATCGGTTAATTTCGGTTTTGGGTTTTAAACCAAAATTAACCGAATTTCAATTTTTTTTTCAAAAATCGGTTATAGTCGGTTATTTTTGGTTCTTTTCGGTTAATTCAGTTTGGGTATTTTCGGTTACTGTTATATTTGGTTTAATTTTGATTAAAATCGGTTTAATTTTGGTATATTAAAAAAACAAAAAAAAAATAAAAACCAAAAACCGATCGGTTTCACCTCGAACCGAACTGAAATTTTAACATAACCAAATGCAAAAAAAAACCTTTCAGATTGGTTAATAACACCGAACTGAAACCAAACCTAAACCGAACCGAATCCAAAAAAAAGCTGGTTCGGTCTGGTTCGGTAATTTCGGTTCGGTTATAAACCGCAGGATGACAAAAAACCATCAATTAATCATCCTTTGTTAACTTCAGCTTCTTCAAATAAAATAAAAATCCAAAAGTCTTTTCTTAACTTTGGAACTGATGAAACCTTACATCAAAAGAAACCAAACATTGATCCACAATTTTGATGCTACAGACGTTTTGTGTAGAATCTTGCGATTGTGATTATGAAACAGTGTAAAATTAGTAATTAAGATACTATTATTGTTTTAGTGAAGAGCCCATGTTCCATGGCGTGCAACGAGAATGATTACCACTATGAAGGGAGGAGCTTTTGGCTGTTATTTCCAACCTAACCAAGCCTCAGGTGGCGGTTCGTTTGGCTCTCTGTACGTACCACCACCAAATCTCCCAAAAGAGCCAAACTTGCCAATCAAGAAACAATGAATCTTCGAATTACGCTCGATCTTGTAGAGTTATCGTACAATCAAGAAATCATAGAAAGTCACAACCTTTTCTTTCTTCTTTCTCTGTCGATCTTGCATATTTATCGTACAGATTCTTTGCAGCAACGTTACTCTTCCTCTTTACGCTCTAGTTACTCAGGTAAGTAACACACACATACACATACACACAGACACAAAACATAACAGTCGTGATGATGGCATGAGCTCGGCAGAGCCACTTAAAGCCAGCATACTGTGTAAGATTCTTTCTAATTTGGTTCCAGATGTCTCTCACCACTAGAAATCATCTCCTGAAAGATGTCTAGGGCGCCATTATGATCACCCTCTTTACAAAACCCATGAATCAAAGTTCTGTACGTATTTGCATTGGCAACTATGCCTCTTCGATACATCTCGCAGAAAAGCTCCAATCCATTATCAACCCTTCCTGCTTTACAGTAGCCATTAATGAATGTACTCAATGTCACTACGTCTGGAGAGAAACCTTTGCTACCCATTGAATCAAACATTTGTTTTGCATCATCTAGGCGTATCTTCTTGCAGAATCCATCGATCATTGAGCTATAGGTGAAAATATCAGAGACTATACCTCTGTGGAGCATCTCCTCATATAATTCTTCAGCCCCTAAAAACTCCCCTTCATTGATCAATCTGCTGATCAACATACAATAAGTTTGAACATCAGGTTCCACACCATTGAAGGGGTGACTAGCATTAAGATCCATGTTACGCTTCTGCATAACCTTAAACATGTCCAATGCCTTTTGTAGTCTCCCATTATTGCAGAGACCATCCAGCAAAGTGTTACAAGTTACGATATGAGGGCACAAACTATGAGAAATCATCTCCTGGAGAAGGTCTTGAGCAGCGTTAAGGTCACCCACCTGACAGAACCCGCGAATAAAAGTATTGTAAGTAACTGTATCCGGAACAAATCCAGTTCTAGACATCTCATGGAGAAGATCCATTCCATTCTTCTACCCTCTGAGCCCTACAGCATCCCTCTATGAGGGTATTGAATGTGACATAGCCATCAAACCAAACATGCGTTTTTCGTCAGGAACTATATGCTTGCAAAATCCATCGATCATTGAGTTATATGTGAATGTATCAGGAACTACTTCCCTTCCAAGCTTTTTATCGTACAATCCTTCAGCCTCAACTAACTTACCTTCTTTTACAAATGCATTGAAAGTTACGACATTAGGGTCGATATTCCCTTCTACCATTTCGCGCAACTACTGCTCACCAGAGCTACAAAAACCATCTATCATACAGTTGTAGGTAACTACATTGGAAAGATTCCTTTGTTATGATGATCAATAATGGCATTATAGATAACAACCTTAATCAATTAAACGAAAAGGAAAAGGAAAAAAAGAAAGAAAAAAGAGTGTTATAAAACGACATAAGAAAATATTTTTATTTAATAGAAATTTTTAAAAAATATTTAATATAAATGTAAACAATAAAATTTTAATATAAAAAAAGGGACATAAAAATGTAAATGCTATATAGATTAGGAAATGAGATAAAAAAAATATTTGTATGTATTATTCTAATGAATGAGAATTATTTTAAAAGTTTTTTTTGTATCTAGTTTACTTATTAAGAAACTAGGGGAAAGAATGGGTGAGATTAAACGAAAAAGTAACTACGTAAAAAAAAAATGTTAATATGAATAAAGATTGAAAATAGTGAAAAAGAGTCTTAAACAATAAACAAAAAAAAAGAAGAAAAAACAAAGGAAAAAAAAAGAGAAAAGAAAAGAAAAAAAAAGAAAGAAAAAAAAGAGTGTTATACAATGATAAAGAAAAAAAGAATGTTATAAAATACAACATAATAAACTTCAGTTTTAGCAAATATTTTATTTAATAGAACTTTTTTTAAAAAATTATTTCATATGAAAATGTAAACAAAAACTTTTAATATGAAAAAATAGGAAATGAAAATGTAAATGCTATAAATTAAAAAATGAAATAAAAATATTTGTGTGTATTATTCTAACAAATTATAAGTTCTTTTAGAGTCTTTTGGGTATCAGTTAATTTACCAAGAATGAGGGGGGGGGGGAGGGGAGGGAAAGAGGGCAAAAACAAAAGTAATTAGGTAAAAAGAAGATGTTGATATGAAAAATTTTTGCAAAGATTGAAAAATGAACCTTAATCAATAAATGAAAAGGTTTGTGTGTATTATTCTAACGAATGAATAGTTTTTCAAAAGACTTTTTCGTATCTAATTTATATACCAAGAAAGAGGGGGAAAGAGAGCATTAATGAGATCTTACCTAGATCGGCACTCTGTGAGGTTGAGATGATAACTGAATGTTGGCTAATGAAGCTGTGATGATGGAATCAACAAGATGATCGATGATTTTGAACCAAGAACTTGCGGAATAGTTCTTGAAACCGTGGCTTAGTCTCGGTCTGGATATGACACACCAAAGAGAAACTAAGGGTTTGCTGGATATGACACACCAACAGATGAATCTATATTTTGAAAGAGATTTCTGAATAAAAGATAGATTAATTTGACAAATGAGTTTACAAGAGAATATAAAGGAAAATAAAAGAAGGAATGTGGGGAAACGAACTAGTCTTGGAACAGGCTCCGAGACTAGATCACATTAAACACACAAAGACTAAATTCAAGTTCAAAGTAGACGCGGTTTGACTAAACGTCTAAAATATGTCTAAGTACGGATTTAGGTTGGCCTTCCTAAAGATGAATTAAGCTTTCGGAATCATGAAAGACTTCCTGAATATGTCTTAAGCTTCCTGATTCGTGAAGGTCTTCCTGAATATGGCCTCTGATCACCAAATGGATGATGTGAAGTGATGCATAAGCCTCATTAAAAACCTCCTTTGGAAAACCCAGTGGGACAAAACCAAAGTAGGGAAAAGAGCACTTGAAGCAGCACTTTTCCATTCATTGATACACTTGAGCTTCCAGTACGATCAATGTAGCTCGGTTGGGTTCTTCTTCATTCATGCTCAAGCGTCTTAATAATACTCCAATGGCTTTGTTGAATAGATTGGCTCTGGATTGAGTCATAGATCCTTTTGGCACTTCTAGCACGTCCTTCGCTCCTTGAGAATCCTCAGCTACAAGCTCTCCTTCATCCGGTTCAAGCACTGGTTCAAGTTCCTCATCCATGATCATATCAAACATGATACTAAATGAAAAGGTAATTACGTAAAAAGAGGATACTGATATGAAAAAAGATCCCAAAGAGTGAAAAATGAACCTTAATCAATAATCGAAAAGGAAAATAAAAAAATACAGAAAATAAAAGTAAAGGCAAGGGATTAAACGGAAATGTATAGAAGGAAAAGGTAATTAGGTAAAAAGAAGATGTTGATATGAAAAAAAGATCGCAAAGAATGAAAAGATATTTTAAACAATAAACGGAAAGAAAAGAAAAAAAATACAGAAATGAAAAATAAAAAGATAAAGGAAAAAAATAAGATTTTTATAAAATACAATGTAATAAATTACCTCAAATATCATAAAGAGTAAAAAAGAGAACCTTAAAGAATAAACGAAAAGGAAAATAAAAAAAGAAGAGTGTTATAAAGAGTGAAAATGCTAAAAAAGAGTTTAATATGAAGAGGGTTATTAAAAATTTAGCAAATATTTTTATTTAACAGAATTATTTTTTAAAAATATTTAATATGAAACTGTAAACAATAACAGTTTTAAAAGAGAACCTTAAACAATAAATGAAAAGGAAAAAGAAAAAAGAGTGTCACAAAATGATAAAAGAAAAAGAAAAAAGGGTTATACAGAGTGAAAATGTTAGAAAATAGTTTAATATGAAGAGGATTATTAAAATTTTAGCAAATATTTTTATTTAATAGAACTTTTTAAAAAAAAAATATTTAATATGAAATTGTAAACAATAACTTTTTAATATGAAAAAGAGGAAATAAAAATATAAATGCTATATATATTAGGAAATGAGATAAAAAAAAATATTTGTATGCATTCTTCTGACGAATGAGAAGTTTTTAAAAAGTCTTTTTGGTATCTAGTTTACTTACTAAGAAAGCAAGAGAAAAAAGGCGTGAGTTAAAACAAAAAAAAGTAAATACATAAAAAAATGTAAATATGAAAAAGTCAAAAAGAGTAAAAAGGAACCTTAGCCAATAAACAAAAAGATGGTTTCACTCTTATGAATTGGGCCATCTTAGGGAATGGTGTGAAAGAAGAAGATGGTTTCACTCTTATGAACCTTCATATGAACCAAGCAGCATATTTGAAAGATCCATTCATTCTACCTTCTCAAGCAAAACATGTATTCTACTCTAGGGAAGATGATTCTTCAAATTGGTATGTTGTTATGAGAGCACCACCTAGAGGGTATCATGAGTTGGAAACAGAGAAGGATTTATGTTCTGCACCTTTGCCTGCACCGGAAGTTGAAGATCACGATGGTGAACATTCTGATGATGATAGTGTTTATGTTAGGGATGATTGTGAAGGTTATTAGTGGTTGATTGATAGAGTAAACATGGAATGTTCATGATTTTTGGTTGGTTGTTAATGATTTAGGATTTGTAAAGACAATGGTATTTTGTTATGAAATAATTTTTTAAATTATTATTATTAAATATAATACTACTAAAATAATTTACAATCTAATAAAAAATTAATTATTAATATTAAAATAATAATTTAAATATTATTTCGAGTCATTATATAACAATTTAATAACACAAAATATATGCTATCTTTGTAAAACAACTGGTATACGTACAAATAAATCATAACAATTATTACACGTTATTATAAAAGTTAATAATAGCAGCGTCATAAACGCTATGGTCATCTAATTAACTATAGCATCCCACAAATCCGCTATCTAAAGTGTCAGACCTACGATGAGGGGCGCTGTCAGAGCGCTTAAGGAAACGCTATGTTATATGACTCATAGCGTTTAACGGCTGCTATTAATACACACATTTCTTGTAGTGAAAGCGTCTTAACTATGTTTGTTGGAGTCCACTTGTGTTTTACAACCACAGGAAATTGAACATTCAGTCTTGGGAGACTGTTTTGATGCTTCTCACATTGCTGCCACTGATCAGAAGAGAAAGTCACCAATTCTAGAAGGAAAGCAGCTGACATCTCAGCTCATCAATGTTATTGCAGTTGGTAAAAGTGATATATCATGGTTTTTATGGTTTTTAGTCATGATATAAGTTGTATATATATATTCTTTTTAGTGTCTTTAGAGTCTTTTGCAGGTTTAGGTACGCTTGGAGCTTGATTGGAGATTCTGGAGCATTTGGGAGCATTTGGATCTTAGTAGCAGAAGAGATGAAGTCGGAACCAATGTTCATAGTGAGTGCCGATCGCCACCCGACGCGACCACAGATTCTCACCTTTTTGACAAGTTTAGAAAAAATGACGTTTTTCCCCAGAATTTTCCATTATTTACAAAACAAGTTTTTTCGGATTTTAGACTATATTTAAGTTTTTCAGGTCATTGTTTAGACTTATCTTTTATCTTCATTATTCTAGAGAGAGCTTTTGGAGAGAAGAATTCAGACTCTTTCAGAGAAGATTCCGAACTCCACTAATTCTATTCTTATTTCTTTTATGCAATTCTATTCAATCATGTTTATTGCTTTAATCTCTATGTCTGAGTAGTTTGCTAGTTAGGTTTAGGGTTTCTCATTAGGGATTTCATGGATTGCTAAGTTGATTGGTTAATTAAGGATTATAAACACTAGTTCTTCATCTAGGTTGTGATTAATGCTTGATCTGAACTGAAAAGTTAGGTTATTGATCATAGGTTGATTCTCGCAACGACACTTGGTTAATTAGTTAGAAAGAACCTTAAGTGAGCAAAATACCTATCTGCAAAGCAATTTGATTTAGGGATTTTGTGAACAGATTGAAACTGAGATTATTACATGTTTATACTTTAGAACTCGCAAAGAAATTTGGTTTTCTAGGTCTTATACATAGTTAGTTTTCGCAGCAACGGCTGGTTTACTTTATCATTGTATTTCAAGTTCTAGAACATTAGAAGAATCCTGATTGACTTATTTACTTGCATTCTTGATTTCCTGAGAATTCTCTGAATTTGACGTTTCTCTTTATTGATCTTACAAACCGAGTTTACTGCATTCTGTTTCTAATTACAATCATTCTTGTTTGGCTTAATTCGATAACTGATAATCTATTGTGTGAATCTTGAATCTCTGTGGAATTCGACCCCTAAGTATTACATCGATCTCTTAATTTGAGAGAGTAGCTCTAGGGATAATTTGAGCTTATCGAATTTGGCGCCGTTGCAGGGGATTCAGTGATTTCACTGTTAGAAATAATTCTACCCTATAATATGGTCTTATATTCATCCATTTTCTATTGGAATAATGTTATTATTTAATATAACTGGTGTCCAAATATATTGGAAATAAAGGAGTAAATCCTAAATATCTCTACTTTGATGGATGGTTGAGATTAATCCTATGGTTGAGATTAATCCTGAGATTAACCCTAATGAGGTATTAGGTCCATCATATATGCAAGACTTAAGAAAAATAACACCTAAAAGTTCTAGGTAAGGGGAGAGAAATCTAATCACCAACCTTAAGCATTTCATCTTCCATCCAGGGAGTTCATCTAAGGAAGATCATTGTCCCTTTACAATTATGAATACAGGTAATCCTACAAAACTTTTATAAATCTATTATGTGATCATCTAGTTGTTTGAAGATCTTGGGGTTCATGTAAATATTATCTTACATGTGGTATCAGAGCATGGTTATAAACATCTACTTAATACATTATGTATAATAGATTTATGAACTGAATATGAAATATAATAGATATAGGACTTAAAGTTTTGTTCATCTGAATTTTGTTGTTGAATTTTCATATCCGTACATAAATTGTGCGTTTTGTGAAAATATTATATTTTTATATTCAATTTTCTGTGCAAAATTAGAGTTCTATTATTTTTTAGAATTTTGTTTCACATATTTAGTACATAATTGTATTGTTAATAATATGTGCAATTCGGATATCTGTAAAATTGTAATTTTCCGCTTAATGTTTGCAATTTTAGTGAGTCTGTGAACTATATTTTTTACATACTGTAAATTCCGAATCGTGCATAATAAGTGCGAAAAAGAAAAAAAAGGTTTTATGCATAATTAGCATAAAATAAAAATTGTTCTGGTCATAACTCGTATTAGAAAAAAAAATAAAAAAAAATAAACTTATGTACATTATTGTGTAATAAATGTTGTAATTTATTCACATAAAAACGTTTTATTTTAAATTTAAGTTTTCAAAAATATTTTGTACATTATTGTACAATAAATGTTGTGATTCATTCATATAAAAACGTTTTATTTCAAATTTAAGTTTTTGATTTTGTAATTTAAGTATTCAAAACGTTTTTTTTTTTTTGCATTTATGCAATAAATATTATACTTAACGATAATATTTTTCAAATTGAATTTCAAAAATATTCTATACATTATTAATACAATAAAAGTTGTGATTAATAATTCAGATTAAATTATTTTTCGAATTTGAAAATTATTTGTATTCATACAATACAGATTATGATTAAATAATATTTTTTAAATGAGTTATGCATAATGTGTGACAGAACATTAGTTTTAAGTGCAAAATCAGGGTTTAAATATCACCACAGTGATTTTGCCCTATAATTGTTGCCAATAAAACAAATAATTTAAAGAATTATGATATTGTTGTGAAATATTTAGTTACCCACAGGTATTTGTACTGTGTCAGTTAAGGATATCCACATATAACTTAGCCTGTATAATTCATTACATCACTCAATTATAGAATAATTGTTATCGTTTAGGCTAAAGATATCCATGGATAATTTAGCCTGAGTAATTCGATTCATTATTCAATAAAGTTTTATTCATATATAATTTATTTATGAGATTATGTGATTCCCACAGGAACACTAGAATTTTGTATCATATGCATTTAATAAAGGAAAAATGGCTAAAATACCATCAAACTTAGCATAAATAACTAGAATATAATGAAACTTTCAAAAATAAGTAGAATCTTTGTACACCTTAGGAAATGACTATAAACACCATTAATTAGTTTTTTTTTATTTGAGATTTATTTTAATTAAAAACTATCTAAAAAATTAACAAAAAAAAAAAAAAATCCATGTCACAGAAACTGTAATCCACGTCACAAGCTACAACGGTTAAGTTTCCCTCTATTAAAAAAAAAACATGCAAAACATCAAAAACCCGTAGTTCTCAACCATCTTTCGACGAAATCATCTTCCCTGACATTGTCTTCGACGAAATCATCTTCCGCCGACATCGTCTTCTCTGCAGTCCATCTTCGTCAAATTCGTCTTCGTCTTCACCTTCGTCTTCGCAAATTCATCTTTTTCTTCATCTTCGTTTTCGTCTTCGCAAANCCTTCGTCTTCGCAAATTCATCTTTTTCTTCATCTTCGTTTTCGTCTTCGCAAATTCCTCTTCTTCTTCAT
>OVBI01003231.1:0-13759 GCA_900406495.1 Sisymbrium altissimum
TATAATGTATAACATATATATATATATATATATATATATATATATATATATATATTTGTTATATAATTTTTTAATTTTATTTTTATATGATACATAATTGTCTTTTTTTCAACACACAATTTTCATATATAGTATATTTATTACTAAAATATTTAAAATATACTCACCATATATACCTGCATATATGTCCGTATATACGTTTAGTGTCTAAACGCTATACAGTTATCAACCGTCCGAAGACTAACGTATAACATATTTTAGAACACTGCTTTTAGGACTTACGCTTTTGTTATCAATCAAGAAAAGATTCTGAAAGTTTATTGAAAATAGATCATACACTATATAATAAAGAATAACTCTATAAACAGTGTTTGTACCATTTATAACTTTTGATTGTATTTCATTGTAACCCACTTTGATATATAAGGCTGCAACAAACCATTTGCAATCAATACTATACAAAGTTCTTACAGGACTTTTCACCTCAACATTAAAAACTCCTATATTATTCAAAAATGGTACCTGAAGGGAGAAGAGAATGAAAAGCAAAAGAAGTTATTGAGTAAAATAGGTGACAATGTTTTCTATGCTTTTTTTACTTTAGAGAGTGGTAAAAAAAAATTGAGCTTTCCGATGAATTTCTTATATTAATCGAACCAAAAGCTAGAATTGGAGAGCAAACCGAAATTACACTTAAACCAGTATTGACTGAAAACACATACCACTAGACACTTCAACCAAACCTGAATTTTCCCATGCATGTGAATAAGTCCTGCGATTTCGGTTAACGAACTGAGCAAGTTGTTTAGGTTTTTGGTTAATCGGAATTTTTGAAAAGCTTTCTGAAACTAACTTAACAAAACTTTGGTTCGGTTCATTGGTTAATTTCGGTTTTTAGTTTTAACGGAAATTAACCAATTTTTTTTTTTAAATCAGTTAAAACAAAAAAATCAGTTAATTTCTGGTAAAATCGGTTAATTCAGTTTGGTTAATATGATTATTGGTTAAAATTGTTTAAACCGGTTTAATTTGGTATAAATTAAAAAATCATTGAACCGAAAACTGGTTTGTTTCAAAGTGAATCATACTAAGATTTTCAACTAATCGAACTAAAAAAAAGTTTATCAGTTGGTTATTGAGACCTAACGGTAAATGAAAAAAAAATGGTTCGGCCAACTCGGTTTGGTCCAAAACCCGTAAAATAAATAAAAAAATAGTAATTAAAATATCTTAAATATACTTATAGTAATTAAAATATCTTAAAGATACTTATAATATCTAAAAATACTTAATACCTTTAATATATTCATGTTATTTTTATATAACTTTGATTCCAGATATTACCCAATACCCACAAATATCAATATTTTTGGTCAGAATCAGGTCGGATCCAAACTGTTTTTCCAGTTCAATTACAGATTTTCGGTTCTAATTTTTTTTTCTTCAGAAAGATTATCAATTTCTTATACTAATATACCGAAAAGCTGATATTATAGAGTAAATTGAAATCACACTTAAACGGGTATTGACTGGGGACTTATACCACTAGAGACACTGGAACCACCAAAAGCTGATATTATAGAGTAAACCGAAATCACACTTAAACCGGTACTGACTGGAGACATATACCACTTGAGACACTCGAACCAAACCTGACGAATTTTCCTATGCATGTGATTATTGATTTAAATTCTTTAAGAAAAGATTCACACAACGGGCAGAAAACTAAGGGTAGAGTTGTCATTTAGAAAATCGTTGGCTCCGCCTGTACAACTCTCTCTCTCTCTCTCTCTCTCTCTCTCCCCTCTCTCTCTCTCTTGCATTAGGTTTTTCATTACCGACTCGAAATTTCAAATCGATTCGATCATCTCCTCCGATCTGAATTGATTTCGCGAACCAGATTCCGTTCGATTGATCTGAGTAAGTTCTTTACCCCTCTTTCTTCTTCGTTTGTAGTGAAGGAAATTAGCTATTTCAGAAACTTATCGCGAGGATGTTGTTTTCTTCTTCGTCGTTTCTGTAACTCTGATGTGTATTTTTAATTCAAATTTCACCGGTTTACCTTGTCAATTGCTATTTCGTGGTTTTGGTTTGATAAATTTGTTTCTTTGATTAAGAAAATCTTAGCGATTGACAAGTATTGTGTGTTGGTTTGTGTCTTAGCGAAACCAAATCCGATGTATAATTATAAATTTTGTTGTCAATATGTTAATCAATTGTCTTTTGAATTCTCATAATTGTCTCTGAACTTGGCAGTAGTTGGTGTCACCAAGATCGAAACAAAGTCACAAACAACTGCAAAGAAGAACTGCCAAAACTGGTCAATACGTCAAGGTCACTGGGGTAAATAGGCATTGCTCCTCTTCAATTGATTAATTTGTGTGTGTTTTCCTTCTGCTGCTTGTTTGCTTGCCAGAAATGTAAATTCGCTATTAGGTTTATGGTTCCATAGTGAGAGCAAGCTGTAGCTATACTGGTGCAAGACCGAGTACTGCTTAGTTGAATAGCTAATGAATGCGTCTATAGGCATGGTTTGCCATGTCTATGAACCTGATTCGCTTTGTATTGTTTGAAGGTGGTTACTTCTGGTAATGTGCCGCTTGAGTCATCCTTTCACAGAGGTCCCAGATGTGTGTACACATTCACATCTCTCTATGAGTATCGTGGATGGGGTTCGAAACAAGCCAATTCTTCACATCGTTCCTTCTGCTGCTTGTTTGCTTGCATACTCAGATTTCCAATCTGGACTCAGAGCCTTAGTCAAAACCGGAAGTGGTGCAAAGGTGACACCTCTTGTAGATGATTCTCTTGTCATCGATTTTAAGCACAGATTTGACCAAGCGTCTCCAGGTTTTGTTCGGTGGTTAAGGCAGAAGTATCTATCAAGCGATGATCGAATAATGCGGCTTAAAGAGGGGTAACAAACAATCATTTTCATAAACGTTTCCTAAAGTATTAATAAAAGCTACGATCCTGAATCTCTCTGTCTGGGTTTCAATGTCAGGTATATAAAAGAAGGAAGCACAATGAGTGTGATTGGAGTGGTGCAGAGAAATGATAATGTGTTAATGATAGTGCCATCATCTGAACAAGATCGAAACAAAGTCACAAACAAGATCCAAAAAGGTGAGTTTTAGACAAGAATTTTTATATGCTTCTCTTCTTTTTATTTATGTCAGTTATGCATTAAACGAGTGCGAATCTTTAGTCTCTTGGAAAGGATGGGTTTGTTGATGTAAATGAGTCTTAATATTGTTTGGGATTTAATGAATGTTTTTTTGTCTCTTGTCTCAGGTTGACCTGAGTGAGTGTACCCGTGGGAGGAGTTAAGATGCTATTTGACAGCAAATAACTAGGAAACGCCTTGATTGGTAAATGGCTGCAAAGGGAGTATGCTTTGATCCGAAGTCACCACCAACGCCTTGTATAGGATCAAGGTAATTTTAATTACCTCGTAATAATGACCCTGATGCCCTAACGTAATGAACTTGATGGCTTCCTAGTCATTACCAATGCCTCGTATAGGATTGAGGTAATTTTAATTACCTCTTTGTAATGTCCCTGATGCTCTATAACGTAAATGAGCTTATGGTTTCCTAGTCACCGAGCTTATGGTTTCCTCGTCCTAGTATGGAGGTAATTTTAATTACCTCTCTGAACTGTCCATAGTGCAAGAATTCTAATGAGCTTGTCCCGGTTGAGTAACGGTTTCCTAGTCACCGAGATATAATAATGTCTCATCAGATACAAGGTAATGTTAATTACCTCTTGAAATGTCCCAAGGTTTCCCTAGTAACCGAGCTATTAGCAAATGCCTCGTCTAAGCATCGAGGTAATTTTAATTACCTCTTTGTAATGCCCCTGGTGCCTAACGAGATTATGGTTTCCTAGTCACCACCAATGCCTCGTATAGAATCGAGGTAATTTTAATTACCTCTCTAAATTGCCCCTGCTGCAAGAATGCAAACGAGCTTGTCCGGTTCTATGATTAACTCAGTTTACTAGTCGCTGAGTTATACTAATGTCTCATCCACTGGCTGCTATATTGGATACGAGATAATCTTAATTACCTCTGTAAAGTGCCCCTCAGTGTCTCTAGTCCCATAATCTAACTGAGCTTGTGGTATCCTAGTCACTGAGCTAAAAAAATGCCTCGTCCTAGAATCAAGGTAAGCTCAATTACCTTGAACGTCCCTGTTGTTAAACACAAATGAGCTTGTCCCTGTTCAGTGGATAACTCGGTTTCCTAGTCACCGAGTTAAAAGAATAATGTCCCTTGATGCCTGTACGAAAATGAGGTTGTCCCACTGCTTGTTCCTAGTCTCGGAGCTATAAGCAAATGCTCAAATGCCTCGAGATGAGGTAATCTTAATTACCTCTCCGAAAGTCCCAACGACAGAACACAAATGGATTGTCCCACAGTTTTCTAGTCACTGTAGAATCAAAGGTAATTTTAATTACCTCTTTGAAATGTCCCTTGATGCATGTACGAAAATGAGGTTGTCCCATCGCTTGTTTCCTAGTCTCGGAGCTACAATCAAATGCCTCAAAGTGAGCTTGTCCTACGGTTCTCTAGTCACTGTAGAATCAAAGGTAATCTTAATTACCTCTTTGAAATGTCCCGTCCCTGATGCCAAACTGCAAATGAGGTTCAAAAATGGTAGACTGCGAATTAGGTTGTTCTGCCTCTTACGGCTACTTAGGTTCCTAGTCACCTGAGTGAAACACACAAAGGCCTCTGGAATTGTTTGAGATCCTAGTTACTTAAGCTAAATAAAAAGCTAGTAAGCATACCTGCTGCCTGAGATCCTAGTCACTCAAGCGAAATAAAACAACAAAGGAATGCAAATGAGCTTGTCCCGCAGTTTCCTAGTCAACGACCTATAAGCAAATGCCTCGTCCTAGTATGGAGGTAATTTTAATTACCTCTCTGAACTGTCCCTAATGCAAGAATTCAAATGAGTTTGTCCCGGTTTCCTAGTCACCGAGATCTACTAATGTCTCATCAGATACAAGGTAATGTTAATTACCTCTTGAAATGTCCCAAGGTTTCCTAGTAACCGAGCTATTAGCAAATGCCTCGTCTAAGCATCGAGGTAAGAATTCAAATGAGCATGTCCGGTTCTATGATTAACTCAGTTTACTAGTCGCTGAGTTATACTAATGTCTCATCCACTGGCTGCTATATTGGTAACGAGGTAATCTTAATTACCTCTCTCAAGTGTCCCTAATGCCATAATCTAAATGCGCTTGTGGTATCCTAGTCACTGAGCTAAACAAATGCCATAATCCGTGTGAGCTTGTCCCAATTCTATGGATAACTCTTATGGAGCAAAGAATGAATCACGTTGAAATACCACTTTCATGCATATCTTAAAGTTTATTTTTCCTTCTTCTATTTCAGGTATTTAAATTTATAAATTTGCTTGATATATAATGCTTTATTTCATGATCAAGTCTAGAGCTTAATCTGTTTGTGTTGTCTTTTTATTTTATGCAGGTATTATCGACTAGTAGACCAACATACTAATGTTCTCCTCCAGTTTCCAAAGATCAGCACAATAATTTCAGGTTATTTTCTTTCCAATCGTTTTGAGTTTCAGGTTATTTTCATTCAACTAATTTAAAAGATATGCATATATTGCTTTTGTTTTTAGTTTCTCTAGTTCTAAAAAGAACTATTTATAGAAAGTTTCATAAGCTTGTTGCTTGAGTGAATGATGAAATTTCCTTAGTTTTACTCTGACAAATCTCTATTTTTTTCTTACGATAGTGAATGATGAAATTTATCTCTTTGCCTTTGAAGTTTGTATCACTCTATGGTATAATTTGCTCTCTTAAGAAAATGTTATTGTTGAGGGCATATAGAAGCTATCATTGCAACTATCGCTTTGTCTACTTATCTTTTACTTTCTATACTAGTAGCTTTGTTAGCTTTTATGTATTGAAATTTCATGTTACAGTTAATCATGTAGCGATTATTCTTGTGCCAAGTCACGTCTCATTCTTTGCTCTGTGATAATATCATTTTATTGGTATTTGGTTGTCTTATTCAGATTAGTTGTGTGTAGCTTATCCTTTGCATCATAAGTTTTATAAAATCATCTTGTAAATTGTTTCCTTTCTCATATGTTTGCATTCATATCATTTGGTGTTTATTATTAATCTACTTATATTTTACTTTCTATACTAGTAGTTTTGTTAGCTTTTGTGTATTGAAATTTCATGGTACAGTTAATCATGTAGCGATTATTCTTGTGCCAAGTCACGTCTCATTCTTTGCTACGTGATAAAACCATTTTATTGGTATTTGCTTGTCTTATTCAGATTAGTTGTGTGTGGCTTATCCTTTGCATCATAAGTTTTATAAAATCATTTTGTAAATTGTTTCCTTTGCCATATGTTTGTATTCATATCATTTGGTGTTCATTAAGTTCAATGATCTTTTACTTGCTATACTATGAGCTTTGTTAGCTTTTGTGTGTTCAAGTTATATGTTACCATTAATCATGTCTCTTGTGCTACTTTTCTTGTGCCAAATCATGTCTCATTCTTTGCATCTAAAGTCCGTGATACAATCATTTTGTTGGTGTTTGCTTGTCTTGTTCAGATTAGTCGTGTGGCTTATGCTTTGTATCATAAGTTTTGATAAATTATCTTGCTCATCTTATTGGTATTTGCTTTGCTTCTCTTTTTACAATTAATCATGTCTCTTGTGCTATTTCCAAATCGTGTCTCATTCTTTTCATCAAAAGTCTGTGATAAAATCATTTTGTTGGTATTTACTTTTCTTATTCAGATTAGTTGTGTGACTTATCCTTTTAATCACAAGTTTTGATAAAATCATCTTCTAAATTGTTTCCTTTGACATATGTTTTGCATTCATATAATTTGGAGTTTATTGCTAAGTTCAGTGATATTTTACTTGCTATACTAATAGCTTTGTTAGCTTTTGTGTGTTCTAAGTTTCATGTTAAATTTATTCATGTTTAGTGATTTTTCTTGTGCCAAATCATGTCATATTTCTTTGCATCAAAAGTCTGTGATAAAACTATTTTTTTAGTCTTTGCTTGACTTATTCAGATTAGTAGCGCGGCTTATCTTTTGCATTATGAGTTTTGATTAAATCATTTTGCTTATCTTGTTGGTATTTTCTTTGGTTCCTTTTTTCCAATTAATCATGTAACTTATCATTTGCATCATGTGTTGTTGAAATCATCTTTTTGGATTTGGTTATCTGTTTGCAAATTCATTCCCTGTTGTTGTCATCTTGTTACCTTAATTGTTTGAGATATGTCGAAAAACCAAAGTAATTGATCAGTTCCGAGATAACGGAACCAAGATTCATTTTAGTCAAAATCAAAGTTTATTACGGAACTGAACCAAGATTCATTTTAAAACCAAACCGAACAAATGACGGAACCGTTGAGTACAATTTGAGACGTTCAAGCAGTGTACAATTTACTTCTAGTCCGTTACCATGACATGATCCACTCTCAGCCTCTTTCAAAATATTGATCATTATACTTTCAGACGCAGATCATCCCAGAACCATTGGAATCTTCTATTGATCGGGACCAGATATTGTGGATACTGGAGAAGATGGGATGATTGCTGCTGCAGTACCAAGTGAAGTGGAGACAACAGGAGCTAATGCAGAACAAGAGAATAGTGCGCAGATTGAAAACACAAGTTATCATCCAGACAAAGACAACACTGCTCAGTGTTTTAACAGTTTACTGGGTCCTTTGATGAAAAGGGTGGATCAGCTTTCAAGATACAGCCGGATATCGATCTTGCTATTAGCTTACATTGCTATATAGTCACGACATGGCCACTTGTTGGACCTGCGCTTTTGTTATCAATCAAGAAAAGATTCAGAAGGCTCATAGAAAAATAGAAGCCATATACTCTATTACAAAGTAAAACTCTATAGACAGTCTTTGTACCGTTTATAACTTTTGATTGTATTTCATTGTAACCCACTTTATATATAAGGCTGCAATAAGCCATTTGCCACCAATACTATACAAAGCTCTTACAGGACTTTCCACCTCAACATCAAAAACTCCAATATCATTTAAAAATGGTCATTTAAGGGAGAAGAGAATGGAAATCAAAAGAAGCTACAGAGTAAAACAAGTGGAAATATTTGCTATGCTTTTTGAGTTTAGAGTGGTCTTAACAAAAAAAGTTTGAGGCTTAAAGCGTGACCACGGCTCATCTTAAGTTTTGGCATTTGCCTTTTTCACCTAGCTTGATCTTTCTTTCACCTCTTTCTTCCTTATCACTTCTGCACTCAGCTTCGCTTCCGCTTCCTCCTTCATTTTGAAAAAATAATAGACTATATCCATAGATAGTTGACTACAAAAATATATAATATGTAATTATTATCTTGAATAGTTAAATATGTTTTCAAATAGTAGACTATACCACATAGAACTAATAATGAATTATATAATATGCAATTATTGCTTTAAAAATATATAACCATGTTTAAAAAAATAGCAGACTATATTCGCATATAGTGAACTACAAACTATATAATATATAATTATATTTATAAAATAGTTAACTATTTTACAAAATAGTCAACTATTACAACTATTGTAAGATAGTTAACTATATATATTTGAAATTATATTCATGTGTGTATTGACAAAAAAAATACAGTAGTCAAATTTATTAGAAACTATAATTTTCCAAATGTAATAGTTAAATATACTCAAATATTTTAAATTAGTAAACTATGTTGAGTCATAGTTAACTATAAAGTATAATAATAAATTTTGTTAAAAATAGTTAATTTATGATTTATATAAATTTATAGTTTCTGTTATCTATTATAGTTAACTATTCTTATTATTTTTATATATAATTGATATAAAATATAAAGAAAAAGAAAATTATAAGTGGTCCCAAATTATCTTAAAATAAAAGGAGGAGAGAAAATAAAACAAAGTACAACAATCACTTTATCTTTTATTATTGACAAAGTAATCTTATATATAATTAGGCAACCTTCTTTCCATAGCGCCACGTCATCAAAACCTTCTCGCCACGTGTCCTTCCAATTGCATCACCAAATGCCGTACAATTTCAAACAGGGCCATATTGTTCGGACCACTTTTCCAATTAATTATGTTTCTCCTCAATTGGGCCTAAAACAGTAAGTTAGCCCAAAGTGAACGTCACTCTCCTTCTTCTCTGTTTGTTAAACCTAAACAAAACCATTCTAACCTCCGATTCTTCGTCTTCGGCCGACTTCAGCAGCAGTAACCATCGTGATTGTTCGACTTCTTGATCATTTACGCATCATTTCATCTTGCAATCCCATTAATCACATAACTTATGGCCTTCTTCGACCGTTTATCATTGCCCCCTATAAATTTTAGGCTCCAAAACCCAATCCCACTCACACATATCTATCTCTCACGATGAGAGTCTCACCCATTCTCCCCTATTTCGAAATGGCCGGTCTCGACTTTATTGATATTCCCAATGAAACCTCTCATGTCACCTTCGACGACCTCCATCTTGGTCGATCACCACATGAATCAGTTTGCCGGCTTCTTCGTTTCTGAGATTCCAGGAATCTCAAAAGAGACAATGAATTCATGGGTATCACCCTCCTCTTCTTTGATGAGAAGGTAATCTTTAGCTTAATTTTCCATCTCTTATGATTTTAAATTACTGTTATCGGAGAATTTTGTTAACGTCTTTCTTACTCCCCTCTCGCAGAACTCTGTGATTCACGGGTTCATTCCTTCAGGCCTTACCAGGAATGGACTAGCTTCAGAGATGGATGTCTGAGAATTTAATGGATTTGATGATGGTTCAATGTGATGATCGTGAATTCGATGTCAGTAGTATTGCTATGTATAAAGTATAAACCTTTCGAACATGGTTGGTAAGTGGTAAGTGTAGATGAAATTTCGAGACATTTATCAGCTTTCTTTTTCTGTTATTGGTTAAAGATTTGACTTGACTGCTGCAAAGACTGTATTACTAACTTATGTAGAGTTCTACTTACTCAGGTTTCATTTCTATTTTTGGAAATTGCCAGGCTTTTGCTGATTTCATGTCACGAATAACAATGGGAGGGAACGTATCCTTGGACCCTTCGAACATGGTTGTAACAGCTGGTGGGACTCTTGCTATCGAAGTATTATTAGCCTTCTACTTCGCAGATCATGGAAATGATTTTCTCATTCTGTCGCCTTATTATCCACGGTACGGTTTAGCATATATGTTTATATTTGATGCAAGTGTTTGATTCTCTTTCTATGCGATCTACTAAAGAGAACTGGATTTTGCAGCTTTGATAGGGAGATAATAAATTTAGTACAGGAGTGGTGCTTATACCAGTACACTGCCGTAGCTCCGAAAATTGTACTGTACCGGTTCCTGCGCTGGAATAGGCTTTGAATCAAGTTAGAAAACGAGGAAGCAAAGTATCTGGGATCCTCTTTTCAAACCCGTAAAACCCTCTTGAAAACATACTATCAAGAGAGACGCTTTATGATCCTGTTGGATAATGTGACAGTATGAAAATGCAAATTCTAGGTTACTCTCCGTCACGACGACTTGTAAGTTTTGTCTCTCTATGATTGGTACCTTTTTGCTATGGTTTCAAATGATCGAAGAAGTCTGTATGATAAATAACTTATTCACTTTCTTTTCTTTATGAAACACAAATATCAGAATTTGCTTTCAGGCCCAAGATTTTCAGAATTTCATGATCGGAGCTTTTGCAATAAAGTGTAGTTTGTACAGTGTATATTAGATAAATCTTTCGAGTTCAATGACTTTATATTGTAAGCATAACAAACTTTAATCTTCTTTTCTTTGAGGTGTTTTATCTACCAGCTGCAGCTTTATAAACAGGAGAATGATTTCCACAACAGACCTGATTTCTTCCTAACCTCTCCCTTGTGAACACAACACGTCTACAACAAAATTATGATATATCAACAACGACTACGATTTGGAATACACCACATTTATTAATTAGCAACTTCTTGCACGTACATAAACAATTGACAGGAGAAGGGCCTCTAAAAAATAAGATTTGATTTTCTTTGGGTTTGAAAATTTGGCAAACAGGAACTTTAGATAAAAAATGATCAATACAATGAGGTTCCGAAACAAAAAGATTAAAAAAAGGGGAAGGTAAAGGCTTGGGAAAAATCCTGCTACTACTATAAAACAATTAATAAAACAGGAAGAATGTTGGAGGTGTATTAGGAGAGAGAGGATGAGTAACAAGTCATTTTTCATAATAAATATCGGAATGTGGAAATGAACGAACAGTGATGTAGAGGGAAAACAAAGCTAACCCAATGGAAAGGACTATGAAGTAGTCAAATAGCCAATAACCAACCGCTTCCAACACTAAAACCAAATTATAATCCGAGAGTAGCATGGAATGAACTATTAGTCCGATTTAAGAGATTAACAAGATAAGCAATTTACTTAGCATTTTTAGTAATTTACTTAAAAACAGAGAAAAAATGTATTTATACAAGACATTAAAGAATCATGAAAATGAACATTAACCAAAAAAAGAAAATTAACAATCCAACTAATTAAAATTAATAAAGAAAATACAAAAACATTTTAAAAGAAATCAATAAAATGCAAAACCCAAAAAGACAATATCTAAATGTCTTATTTATTGGAATATCTAAATATTTTAGAATTCTAAGAAATCTTAACACACAGATTTTACCTAAAAGTTAGGGCACCAATCATATTAATTCGAAACATAAATCTTCACGAAAGTTTATGCTATAAGATAAGGCTTATTGTAACCCATGTGGGAAATAAAGTTATCGAAGTAGAGATACTCACATGTAGCAGGGACATGGCAAAAATATTGATTCCAAAAATAATATTGTCACCTAAAAATACACAACACGCGATCACCTTTAAAAGGAGACAGTTCCCCATACAACTATCCTAAACCATGACCATCAATGAGAATGAGGGACAAACTATGAAAAGGGTGGCTCTATACTTGCCTAAACCGGTTTTCAGTCACGGTCATGTATACATCGTGCTATCGAAGATCACCGCATCAAAGGGTCTTCAAATCCTAGATACTTCCAAAAACCACCAAAGGAAACAATATGCCACAAATATTGTATACAAAAAAGCCTTCTCAGCTCTGCCATTGAAACAAAATAAGTAATCATCTCCACAACAACTACTTTTAGAAATTGAAAATTTTAAAATTGTACAGAGGTGAAGATGACAAACTACAAATTTTCAATTGCAAGTGATAACGATGAAGAGGGAAACATTAACAGAGATCGATGAAGTGTAACTAAGAAAAGAAAAAAAAACAGGAAAAAGAAGGCAAAGTGTTTACAAAAGTTATAAATTAGAATAGAAGTGTTGCGTAAAAGAGTATGTTTAAACATACCAAAACATAAGATAAATAAAATCCTTCATATTTTTAAAAAATATATTTCTTGCACATGAAGTTACGTGAACAGTGAAGAGAAAACCAACTACAAGAACACGAACACAGCAACACGTGGCATAGAATTTAGAGTTAAGAATCATATATTCGTATTTACATTTCTTATTAACAAACATTGAAACAATACAAAAGGCAAATACACGAATGAAATGTGATTTATTTTCTTTAAGATTATAGAGATGCACAAAAACAAACAAAAGTAAGTAAATCCACATATAAAGAAATGGACAAACTAAACAAAATAAATTATATACAAGAACGCTTATAACCTCACAATAAGAATAAGGTAAACAAAAGTACAATACTAATAAAGAAAAACACTGAAGAATAAAAAAAAATATAAATGCCCAAGTTGAGAAGTTTAAATACACATAATTAACATATAAAATTTTTAATAAAACAAATAAACTATCTGCACCCAATTGCTTAGAAACACATAAAGTTTCACAAATGTGGAGAATAAAATAGCAAAAAATACAAATCATAAAAAAAACAGCCCTATAAAAAAGTATAATTACATCGCCAAAATCAAAATGATAAAAAAGAAAACGTGCCAAATTTATATATATTGGCATCTGATAATAAAAATATTTTAAAATAAAAATTTTTTATCAGTTAATTATAATTGCTTTTACTCCCAATAACACAATCAAAACATGCAAAGAACAAATAAATAGAACATGGGTTATGCCCGTTAATTACATATCCAAATTAACTGCAGTAATAACAAAATATATATACAACACCCAAAACAGGTTTTTCACAAATACGGAAAAAAACAAAAAACAACGAAAAATTATTCATATAAAAAAATTTCTAGCACTTTAAAAATATATATAATACCAAAAAGAAACAAAATAAACGCAACAGAAAATACAAAAAATACAAAAGAATACTAAAAAAATTACAACCAAACGCTTTAAAATATATAATCTACAAAACCATAAATTAAACACAAACAAAAAAATAAACGTAAAAGAAAATGAAAAAAAATACAAAAGAATTATTAAAAAATTTACAACAACATGTTTTAAAACTTATAATCTACAAAAGTATAAATTAAACACAAACAACAAAATAAACACAATAGAAAATGCCAAAAATATAAAAGAATTATTAAAAAAATTTATAATCACATAATCTAAAATATATAATCTACAAAATCATAAATTAAACACAAAACCCCCGCGCATGCGCGGTGGAAGGCAGCTCCACTAGTCTTCTTATATATAATTAGAGAACTTTCTCTCCCATTAGAGCACCACGTAGACA
>OVBI01003232.1:0-13747 GCA_900406495.1 Sisymbrium altissimum
TATATATATATATATATATATATATATTTCTTTATTCTTTTTATGCCATCTGAGTTCGGCAGAGGCCCATCTAATTTTTTTTTGTTTATTTTAATAATTGTATAAAGTCTATATAAGTGCCTCCAATCAAAATATAAAATATAGTGAGAATATTGTTTTGTATCCAGGTTAATTCCATTTCTAGATCCATTGATCACTAGTTTGGGGCCATGTTATGAAAGGGATAACATCAATCGTGGAATATTCTGGGCTATAGCGAAATTGTCACTTAGGTTTTGAAACTTGCGAACAAAGTAGAATGAGTTTTCACTAAAATTTATTCGTAATAATTCCACTGCATCAGACACTTAGATCATAAGAAACAATCCGTCGACTGGTCGTTGTAAGCTTTAACCAAACCATATGCATTTACTTGAATTTTGATAACTATTCATCATAATATATATATCACATAAATTAACCAATATATATAATTATATTTCACAACTTTTTTTGTTGACAACGTTATAAATGATATGATATATAATTCTGTAAAAATTAATATCTAAACTAACACAAAAATAAAAATTCGCAGATTTTACTAAATAAACTAGAACATATACCGTATTTGAACGGAGTAATATTTTTTTTTTGTTTAATTCATAATTTAGTTTTTAAAAATCATTTTTTTTGTAAACAGAAAATGCTCATCCTACAATGGTAAGTGTTTTATAATAGTCGAAAATCACAATACATGAGAATGATTTATTTTATTTGATGATTAATATATTAACTTTAATGATTTGTTATATGAGAATATTTATTTTTTAGAGTATGTAAAATAGTATTATTTAGGAACCATATTTTGAAACCTTGAAGGAGCATTACTGAAATTTAACTAATATTTTTTTTATTGTATATTAAATGTAGTTTAAAATTATAAACATCGTATTATTTTTTTATTTAATATTTTTTAGTTTAATAGCTTTTGTTTTTTTTTTGCCAACATAATTAAACATTTAAGTAAGACGTTCAATCCAAACTGATGGGATGGAATCGATATATGTCATCGCTGTAGGGTGGATTCGAGCACTCCGTGCCAATTTATCTCCCTGTTGATTCTGTGCGCGTGGGATGAGTCTTAGATTGAAAACCTCATAGCATCCTCTACATTCTTCGAATTCTAGATATTGTGAAAGAGCAGGCCATTCCTTTGGAGTGGAGATCATCTTAGCACTTCAGAGCAGTATGTCGCAAAAGTCACTTGACGATGGGACATAGCTACACATTCCATTGCCCATAGCAAAGCCTCCATTTCTGCATGTAAAGGTGATAGACTACGATCCAGATTACGTATTCCTATTAGAATATCTGCTGAACCTTCCTTACAACAAAACCAACCATTTCCTGAAAACGACTCTGTATCCTTCCAGGCTCCATCCACATAACACCACCATCTTTCTTTTTCCAAATTACTGTGGAGAAATTTTAAGCCGGGAATGTAACCCTTCCTCTACTAGTTGAGCCTCTTCCCATATCTTTCCTTCTGTTTCTGCCATACGGACTATTTCCTGGGGTATCCACTCCGTATTGTTATATAGTTTATCATTACGACTTTTCCAAATATACCATAAGATCCAGGGATAATAACTATCTAAAACCTCCTTCGGGAGACGCCAAAAAAGAAAGTCTAGATTTGCAAATACTGATGTCATTGAAAAAACATTTGGATTTGAGGGAATCCTAGATATGGCCCAAGTTTGAACTGCTGGAGGGCACTCGAAAAAAACATGGTTAATCGATTCTTCTGCCGCCCCACACCGTACACATTGTTCATCACATTTAATTCCACGCATCTGCAAGTTCTTATTAACCGCAATACATCCTGAGAGTATTTGCCAAATAAAAT
This sequence comes from Sisymbrium altissimum, assembly GCA_900406495.1. Lineage (NCBI taxonomy): Eukaryota > Viridiplantae > Streptophyta > Magnoliopsida > Brassicales > Brassicaceae > Sisymbrium > Sisymbrium altissimum. The sequence goes on from OVBI01003232.1 coordinate 1,889, forward strand.
GTCTAATCTTGGGTGGACATTTTATCTTCCAAGAAAAAGCTTGAAGAGGTTTAATATCCGGTCCGTAGTAATCCATCGAAATATCCTTAGTTGGATATTTCTGTTCCACGTTATAACCCGATTTTACCGAATATGAGCCTGTTTTAGTAAAAATACCAACCAAGTTGGTCCGGTTGCAATAAACGTCTGATAGGCAACTGCTTAATAATCATTGTGTCCTCATGAATGATAACTGCTTCCAATAATGGTAAATTCCATGTACGTGTCTGTGGATCAATCAGATCACTGACCTTTAAAGGTGGATAATTAGTAAATTTGCATGTTGCTGGTCTTGGGCGAGGGCCCGAAATCAATGAATCATTCCATACGGATATGGACGTCCCTGATTCCACCCTTTTGATTAGTCCTTTATTAACCAGAGATTTAGCAGAAGTAATGCTCCTCCAACCAGATGGAGAGTATGATCTCATGTAATCCAAAATTTTACTATGGGTTTAATCTGCGTTTGTGTAATTAACCCTCATAAGTCAGTTGCACTAAAAAGAATCACAAAGAAATATACCATACAATAACAAACGTGGTTTCCTACAATCAAAGATTTATTAATCAGTTTTCATTAAATTTTACACTTATATAATATTTATTCAATTTTTTTATTTTATCCAAAACTAAACCTATTATCAAACAATTATGATGGCATATATTGTAAATAAAAGTATTTAAAAAAATTCCTGAAAGTATCTTCTCAATCAATATTATAGAGATATATGAATGGAACAAAATATACCGTTTAAGATATGTATCAGCACATCATTACTATTAATATATAATTAGAATTTTTTAAAAACTATTGGAGTATAAAATAGTCGAAATTTCACATATAAAACTTGTTTAACATTTAAGGAGTAATTAGGATTGAAAGTAACGAATGTTTGATTAATTAACGTATAACAAATGAAAAATCTGACACATATTATTCATAATATAATGAATTTTTAAATTTGTATCTTTCTGTTGTTGTCCTCTCTCTCTCCATTTTAATATAAATAAGACAATTAATATAAAGTAATAACCTTTGTTTAAAAACACGGCCAAGGCAGCCGCGTAATCGGCGATGAAGCGGTAGGGTGCCGCCGCGGTTATACTCTATGCGCTAAAAAAATTGGATTTTTGAAAAAAAAGTCAGTTAGAAATCAAGTATAACAATGACAGATCTGTAATATTAGAATGTAAAAGATGAAAAAAATGCAAGAAAATGCTGTAAATGTTAGAAAGTATCGTGTGACAGCCATGAATTAGATCTACAGATTCGAAGAGGAAGAAGACGAAATAGAAAAGACCCTTTTATCCTTCATTAAAACCAAAAAGAAAAAACAGCAAAATCTATTTTCCCTTAATCGAACCCGAGACCAAATGTGACAACAAACTGCTACAACAAACTGATAACTTCTGTAATGTTAAACATTTTATATTATATAAATAAATAAAAACTTTAACTTAATTCCCGATTAATCCCTGATTAATCTCCGATTTTTTGATAACTCGCTAGGCTCAAACCTACCGCCCGACTAACGCCTAGCAAGTTCTGTGACATGGATAATATATATATATATATATATATATATATAATATATATATATATATTTAAAGATAAGACTGTAACTAACAAATTTTTTTAAAGAATGTGATATATTCAAGCAATATTCAAGCCGAGGGGTAATTAACTCTTCTACACTATAATAGCAATTAATTTTTTTTTAGTTAATAAAATAAATAACAAAAAAGAAAAATGGAAACGTTTGAAATGTTGTAGATGCTCCCATTGTATCCCTCTCCCAAGTTGATCAATTTCGACCGCTCCGAGAAATTGTCTTTCGATTACATCCTTCACCAACTTGGATCGGCGATCCCGTACGACTGGCCACGAGAAAGGCATCTCCGATGTTGCCTTGTCTTCAGATGCGATGTTCATGTCTCGAGGATTTTAATCGCGACGGATCTCTCATAGCCACGATGGGGTTGTGCCGCGCATATGGAATTCAGAGAATGGACATTGTGTGAAAACCCTAATCGAATCTTCCTGTATGACGATGGTGAGTCTTTCTTTTCTTTCCATATCAATAAATTTGCTTTGCTATTTGATTACTCGGTTTGGTTCTTTAGTTATTCTGAACAACGATTTTGGTAGAGAATTTAATTTGAGTGACAAAAACCTCAAAGGGAACCATTCGAATCTTGCGATTAGTAATTGTGATAACTTCAGATTAGGAACCATTTGATCTGAGTGACGAAAACCTAAAAGGGAAATTGTCATTACATTGCTTATAAACTCTATAAGGATTCTTGATTGCGTGTTGAGAATTTGATGTAGGAGAAGCCATCAGAAGAACAAAGTAGATGGGTTTAGTAAAGTTTGCAATGTTGTTTTCCGTTTATAGAATGAAGATAACGGTTGATAGGTTTAGTAAAGTTCCCTATATTTGGCGTCATGCAAGCTAAAACCTAAGCAATATGATTTGTTTTTGGCTATTATGTGTTCATGTATCAGTATATTGGGAAACAAATCAAAGCAACAGAAGATGGCATAAGGAAATCTTCGACACTTGTCCGATCCTCTCTATATCAAGTAAGCTCATCTACTTGGAAGTAGACGTTTTTCTTTTCCTTCTGGTTGTTGCCGTCTATTGAAATGTGCATGATCTTGTTTCAGAAATCGAGACTGACGTAGTTAAAGAGAAGAATTCATTGACGCATTGTGAAGCTGTTGATGAACTCTTTGCTACCACCTATGCCAGCCTAAGGGAGACCAATGTCAATTGCATAACCAAACCCCGTGACCTAATTGGTAAGCTTATAGAAAGTCTAAGTTCATCTGCAGCATTCTAAATTTGAGATTAGCTGAAAATTCTGAACCAATTCTTTGCAACTTTAGGCGTCAGAAATAAATTTTCTGGTTGGATGACCTTATGGACAAAGAAAATGCATTAGCATTTCCATATTGTTTGCAGACATACAAAAAAAAAATTGCTATTGTCTGTCTTTATCAGACATACACATATTCCTAACAGACTGCAATATCCTGTACAATGTTTACTCATCCATTTTGTTTTGTTTCCTCCAATTGTAGGTTTCAGGACCTAATATTGTCCTCATCAAGAGAAGAAAATTTAAGCTATTGGATTACACGCCAATATTCATTTGGTGCATTAGGCTGTCTATTCCTTCACCTGTATGTAACTCCTTCCTCTTTCCAATATTCCAAATCTTATCACAGTTGTCATCACCGAGATCTATGGTTTAATGGAGTTTTGTTCTTAGTGCAGTAAAGAAATGGCTACTCGTATCTGGATCTTTGCGTAGTTGTAGGTGTATTATTGTCTCTTTCTTCATCTCCAGATCGTAAATACGGAGCCAAGGGTATTTATCCTTTCTCTCTTCTGTAACAAAATTCATAACTTTTATCAGTTGATGAAAATTCTGTTGTAGTATGCTTGGTTTTGTAGAATTATTTTGTGATTGGTCACTTCACGGTGAATTTATGGATAGGCATCAAATTTAAGTACATTGATAGATAATGCCAGTCTTTGCATGTGATTTTTCATCAGTTGTACATTTAATTTGTACATTTAATTTGAATGATACATTGATGTTTTTGGAATCTTATTTTCTGAAAGTGGTAGTTTGATTCTAAAATGCTCCTCTTTTGTGGTTGGTTTTTGTCCACAGATTGATTTAAGCTCACACCTTGACTCTTAAGGTATCTCCCCTTCAAAAGTTTATTGGAACTTGTTAACCCAAAATGATCAGACATTCATGATTCTGGCCGGATTTCGAGATAAGTACCCACGGCTTGACCCGAAATAATCAGACATTCAAGATTCTGGCTTGATTCCAGGATACGTACCTCCTGCTTGTTCCAAAATAATCAGACAGTAAGGATTCTGGCCGGATTCCGATATAGGTACCCTTGGCTTAACCCGAAGTAATAGGACATAAATGATTATGGCCAAATTCTGAAATATGTACCCCCCGGCTTGACCAGAAACAATCAGACATTAAATATTTCGGCCGGATTCCGAGATAAAGACCTCCGGCTTGACCCGAAGTAATGAGACATAAATGTTGGCGGCCGGATTGCGAAATATGTACCCCTGGCTTGATCCGAAGTAATTAGTCGTAATGGATTCCGACCGGATTCTGAGATATGTACCCCTAGCTTGACCTGAAACAATGAAACATCAAAGATTCCGGCCGGATTCCGAATTACGTACCCACGACTTGACTCGAAATAATCAGACATTAACGACTCCGGCTGGACCGTGATATATATACCTGGGTTGACCCGAAATAATCAGACATTAATGGTTATGGCAGGATTCCGAGATACGTACCCCCAACTTGACCCGACCTAATATGACATAAAAGATTCCAAGATATGTATCTCCGGCTTGGCCAGAAATAATAAGACATTAAGGATTCCTGTCGGATTCCGATATAAGTACCCACGGCTTGACTCGAAATAATCAGACATTAAGGATTTCGGCCGGATTCCGTGATATGTACCTCCGGCTTGACCCAAAATAATCAGACATTAATGATTCCAGCAGGATTCAGAGATACGTACCCCGCGCTTTACTTGAATTAATAGGACACAAAGCATTCCGGCTGGATTCCAAGAGATGTACCCCCGGCTTGACCCGAAACAATCAGACATTTTGGATTATGGCCGGATTCCGAGATAAGTATCCACGGCTTGACCCGAAATAATCAGACATTAAGGATTCCGGCTGGATTCCGTGGTATGTGCCGGCTTGACCCAAAATAATAAGTCAGCAATGATTCCGGCAGGATTACGAGATACGTACCCTCGGCTTGACCCGAAGTAATAGGACATAAAGGATTCCGGCCGGATTTCAAGATATGTACACCCGGCTTGACCCGAAGTAATACGACATAAATGATTCCGGACGGACTCCAAGATTAGTACCCCCGGCTTGACCCGAAGTAATATGACATAAATGATTCCGGCCGGATTCCAAGATTTGTACCCCGGCTTGATCCGAAATAATCAAACATTAAGGATTCCACCCGGATTCCAAGATAAGTATCCCCGGCTTGACCCGAAGTAATAGGACATAAAGGATTCTGGCCGGATTCTGAGATATGTACCCCCTACTTAACCTGAAACTATAAGACATTAAGGACTCCGGACGGATTCCGAGATAAGTACCCACAGCTTGATTCGAAATAATCAGACATTAAGGATTCAGACTGGATTCCGAGATATGTATCCTTTGCTTGACCCAAAATAATCAGACATTAAGGATTCCGGCTGGATTGCGAGATACGTACCCCAGGCTTAACCTAAAGTAATTTGACATTAACTATTCCGGCCGGATTCCGAGATATGTCCCCCGGCTTTACCCGAAATAATCAGATATTAAGGATTCCGGCTGGATTTTGAGATAGGTACCCCCGGATTGATTGAACTAATAGGACATGAAGGATTCCAGCCGAATTCCGAGATATGTACCCCGACTTGACAAGAAATAATATGACATTAAAGATTCCGGCCGGATTCCAAGATAAATACCCACAGCTTGACCTCAAGTATAAAGACATAAATGATTCCGACCGGATTCAGAGATATTTACCCTCGGCTTGACCCGAAACAATCAGACATTAAGTATTCCAGCCGGATTCCGAGATATGTACCCCCCAGCTTGACCCGAAATAATAAGACATTAAGGATTTCAGGCGGATTCTGAGATAAGTACCCCCGGCTTGACCCGATGAAATAAAACATAAATGATTCTGGCCGGATTACAAAATATGTACCCCGGCTTGACCCTAAACAATCAGACATTAATGATTTTGGGCGGATTCTGAGATAAGTGTGGGAACCAAAATTCACCTCAATGTATTTGTGGAAAGTTAATGTGAGGATCAAGAATCTTGGGAGAGAAAACGAAAAGCAAAGAGAAAGATCAAAAAGCAAACTAGGGCAAGAACGAGAAAAGAAACAAGAAATCAAAAAGAGAATGTTATTGATTTTATTGCTAAGTCTCGTATATGTTCTAAATTGTGTTACAAGATGTAGAAATCAATATATATATACTATACAACTTTAAGTCCTAAACAACCAAAGTCTTAATGTGGGACTTGCGTCTTTTCTTTTTTTCCCACCGTCTTTCCATTATATCCTCGAGAATCTTCCTGGATCTTCGGTAGGTCGGTTAAGGCTTTAGGTTGGTCTTTTCACCAGCTCGGCCCAACTTCATCCCTCATCTTCTGGTTTAACGGTTTCTTCGGTTTATTAAAACTTTTACGAAAACACCAATAAGTTCACGCGAAGCTTTCGAAGATGAAGAACGAAGCGAGATTGGTCAGGATGCAAGATGTCGTCCAGCTTGGCATTCCTTGGTGACAGGAAATGCCGAGTTGGTCAGTCTTTCCACAACTATTCACCCAGCTCGGCATTTGGTGCTGTGGGGTTCTGACGGCTCGCTGAATGCGCTCAACTCGGCATCTTGGAAGGAAGAGACCAGCTCGGCATTTCTGGCTGGAAAGAATGCCGAGCTGGTCAGTTCACCCTTAAAATGCCAAGCTGACATCATTCTGCTCAAAGGATCGTGACTTTTATCGGCTTTTCGAGAAAATCTCTCGAAAATTAGCTTTTCGTATCCTTTTCGCGAAGTTACGGATAAAATGGTTCGAGCAGGGCTATTTCCGAGAATGTTCAAACATGGACGGTTATTCCAATTTTCGAACATTTTAGTCATTAATTCCGGAAGTGCCGGTTTTGACCCCAACAGTTAGCCCCCAGCTCGTCAGAGGGAGAGAATGATATGATCGTGGATAGCATGGCAGCTAAGGAACCAGAGCATGAACTAGAGATAGTAGGAAGGATCACTCGTTCCAGAGCTAAAGAGCTGGCTAAGGAAGCTCATTCACTCATGGCAGAAAGATCACTCAACATACCAGCTATTCAAGTCTTCAACATCTTCACCCAGGAAATTCCACCCGGTAATGATAACTAAGTAACTTAGGTGAAACGTCTGTACTCTTTTTCCCATGAAGAGTTTTGTCCCATTGGGTTTTCTCAACATGGGTTTTAATGAGGCAGATGATTCACTACGTCGAGTTACTTAGGAGTCATTGCCAATGGGTAATAATGTACGAGTCACTATGGCTTAGTACTTAGTTATTTTAAGAGGTGCACCAAATAGGAACCTGTATGTTGGGACGCCTCGTTGTTTTAGTTATTTTTAGAACGCCTTGTTGTTTTGTCTTTTTAGAACACCCTACTCTTTTGCTAATTGTTTTAAAACAGCATGTTGTTTAGTTTTAGGGCTGTATTTAACTTGTAATCACGTCTTTTTGTCAAGGTAGCGAAGAATTTGATAAAAAAATGACATTGTTGCACTTCTTCTCTCACCTTGATTGTAGATACAAGGACCCACTTCACATGAACCGCAAGGAAAAGGAAAGACTCTCCAACAACTTATACATCATCCACAGTGAGTTCGACAAGCTCTTTGATCCAGAGATGACAACCTTCATGTTTGTCTAAAAGGAAACGCTTACCAGTACCAAACCTTCAGAGGAACTGCCACACGAGATGATAGAGATCATTGAGGACTACAAAGATGTCTTTCCAGAAGAGATACCTCCAGGCCTGCCTCCCATTCGCGGAATTGAGAATCAAATCGATCTAGTACCAGGATTAGTGTTACTAAACAGACCAGCTTACAGAACCAACCCTGTGGAGACCAAAGAACTTCAAAGGCAAGTAGAAAAGCTGATGAGTAAGGGTCATATCAGAGAGAGTCTCAGTCCATGCGTAGTACCAGTTCTATTGGTTCCTAAGAAAGATGGAACATGGAGGATATGTGTAGATTGCAGAGCTATCAACAACATTACCGTGAAGTACATACACCATATTCCAAGGCTTGATGATATACTTGATGAGTTATGTGGGTCAACAATCTTCTCCAAAATCGATTTGAAGAGTGGTAACCATCAGATTAGAATGAAGGAAGGGGGTGAGTGGACGACTACTTTCAAGACCAAGCAAGGATTGTATGAGTTGTTAGTCATGCCGTTTGGTCTCACCAATGCTCCCAATACCTTCATGCGCCTAATGAATCATGCTTTAAGACCATTCATTGGAGTCTTTGTTGTAGTCTACTTCGACGACATCCTCATCTACAGCAAAGGTTTGGGAGAACATTTAGAGCACCTCCGCCGAGTTCTGGATGTTCTTCGTTCTCAATCTCTCTTTGCTAACCTCTCTAAGTGTTCATTATGTACTACTGAGGTTGTCTTTCTAGGCTTTGTTGTTAGTGCAGAAGCAGTCAAGGTTGATGAAGAGAAGGTCAAGGCAATCAAAGAATGGCCTACACCTAAGAGTGTTGGAGAAGTCCGGAGCTTTCATGGATTAGCAGGATTCTACAGAATATTTGTTCAAAACTTTAGCACCCTCTCCGCGCCATTAACTGAAGTCATCAAGAAGGAAGTTGGTTTCAGATGGGGGAATGCACAAGAACAGGCGTTTACAGCCCTTAAAGAGAAGCTTATCAATGCCCCACTTTTAGTTCTCCCTGATTTTCTGAAATCATTTGAAATTGAATGTGATGCTTCATGAGTTGGTATTGGTGCTGTATTGATGCAGGATAGGAAACCGGTGGCATACTTTAGTGAGAAGGTAGGAGGATCAACCGCCAAATACCCAACCTATGACAAGGAACTATATGCATTGGTTCGAGCTCTTCAAACGTGGCAGCATTACTTGTGGCCTAAGGAATTTGTCATTCACACAGATCATGAATCTCTAAAGCACCTTAAAGGACAACAGAAGCTCAACAAGAGACACGCCAGATGGATGGAGTTCATAGAGACCTTCCCATACATCATTAAGTACAAGAAAGGTAAGGATAATGTAGTTGCAGATGCATTATCCAGAAGGTACACACTTGTCTCTACCTTAACTTTAAAGTTAAACGGATTTGAGCATATTATAGATCTTTATGAGACTGACATTGATTTTGCTGAGAACTATGGGAAATGCCATAAGTTTGCTATTGAAAAGTATCATAGACAGGATGGATATCTGTTTTATAACAACCGTTTGTGCATACCACGAAGATCTATCAGAGAAATGTTAGTTAGAGAAGCTCATGGAGGTGGACTAGCTGGACATTTGGAGTCGCAAAGACTTTACTTGGACTCCAAGATCACTTTTATTAGCCTAATATGAAGACAGACGTTGAGAGGGTTTGTTCTAGGTGTGCTGTATGTAAATTGGCAAAGAGCAAGGTGCAGCCTCACGGTTTGTATACCCCTCTTCCTATTCCTTCTCAACCTTGGACCCATATTTCTATGGATTTTGTGCTTGGCTTACCTCGAACCAGAAATGGTAGAGATTCGATTTTTGTAATTGTTGACAGGTTCAGCAAGATTGCACACTTCATCACTATTCATAAGACAGACGATGCTGTCTGCATAGCTAACTTTTTTGTCAGGGAAATAGTGCGTCTGCATGGAATGCCTCAAGAGATAGTTTCAGACAGAGACACAAAGTTTCTAGGACACTTCTGGAGAACATTATGGGCCAAACTAGGAACAAAGCTTGCATTTTCAACTACATGTCATCCTCAGACTGATGGGCAAACAGAGGTGGTGAACAGGACATTATCTACACTTCTAAGAACGTTGGTGAAAAGCAACATCAAGTCATGGGAAGAATGCCTACCACATGTGGAGTTCACCTACAATCACACTAAGCACTCAGCATCTCTCTTTTCTCCTTTTGAAATTGTTTATGGTTTTAACCCACAATCACCTCTAGACTTGATCCCTTTGCCTTTAAGTATGAAATCTAGTTTAGATGAGAAAGAAAAAGCTGAACAGGTGAGAAAGATACACGCTAAAGCTAAGGAGAACATAGAGAAGAAGACTAAGCAGTATGAGAAGCACGCAAACAAGGGCAGAAAGGAGTTAATCTTCGAAGAAGGAGACTTGGTGTGGATTCATTTGAGAAAAGACCGATTTCAAGAGGAGAGGAAGAGCAAGCTTATGCCGCGAATGGATGGGCCATTTGAAGTCGTCAAGAGAATCAACAACAATGCCTACCAGATTGACCTCTAAGGTAAGTATAATATCTCTCCATCATTCAATGTTTCTGACTTGCATCCTTATGTCGCAAATACAAATTTGAGGACAAATCCTTTTCAAGAGGCAGAGGATGATATGATCGTGGATAGCACGGCAGCTAAGGAACCAGAGGCTGAACCAGAGATAGTAGGAAGGATCACTCGTTCCAGAGCTAAAGAGCTGGCTAAGGAAGCTAATTCACTCATGGCAGAAGGATCACTCAACTTACCAGCTATTCAAGTCTTCAACATCTTCACCCAGGATATTCCACCCGATAATGATAACTAAGTAACTTAGGTGAAAAATCTGTACTCTTTTTCCCATGAAGAGTTTTGTTCCATTGGGTTTTCTCAACATGGTTTTTAATGAGGCAGATGATTCACTACGTCGAGTTACTTAGGAGTCATTGCCAATGGGTAATAATGTACGAGTCATTATGGCTTAGTACTTAGTTATTCTAAGAGGTACACCAAATAGGAACCTATAGGTTGGGACGCCTCCTTGTTTTAGTTATTTTTAGAACGCCTTGTTGTTTTGTCTTTCTAGAACACCATGCTCTTTTGCTAATTGTTTTAAAACAGCATGTTGTTTAGTTTTAGGGCTGTATTTAACTTGTAATCACGTCTCTTTGTCAAGCAGCGAAGAATTTGATAAAAAACGACATTGTTGCACTTCTTCTCTCACCTTGATTCCTTGAATACGTTCTTGAAATCCGAGTTTCTATACACCTAGTGATTCTGAAACTCTTCTATCTGTTCTAATCATATTACCATCTATGTCAATCCATAAAACCCTTGATACCAACCTAGTCTCCATTACTCAATCTCCTTGCACCTTGGGGATCCATCGTCATACCACCTTTACTAGCACTCGGTTGTTAGCCTCCTTCAGAGTGATCAGAAGAGAGTTCATATCAGGAAATTTTCGTACGGAACTGACCAAGGAGCAAAGAATGCCGAGCTGGCTGGCTGTGTGTGATACCGAGCTGGGCATTGCTCTTCGTGGAGAGGTTGGATCAAGAAGTGTTGGGAATGCCGAGCTGGTTTCAAGCCAAGCTGGACATACCCCTTCTGATCTGACTGGACGAGAAACTTGGCTATATCACCAATGATGAGAGGGAACCTAGGAATGACTCAATGCCGGTTGTTGGATATGGACCAGGAAGGCTACTAGCACTTCTGGAACTGAGATGGAATGAGAGGATCGTCAGGAGGTGCGGAATGACTCCTGATATTCCAGATCTAAAGGCTAACCACCTAAAGAAGAAGATTGTAAGGCTGACCACCAAACGAATCTGAAGATGAATTGGCTAACCACCAAATCAACAAGCCAGTTCAAACCAATGAACAAGCAAGAACTCTCTCTCACTCAGAGAAAAGAAATGAAATAAGAATTTAGATCTAAAATTGGTTGTTTTATTCATTTGCATGCATTCTTACTTATAGGCAAGTAAGAAGACAAATGATTAAATATTTTGGTGTTTCCCATACATAGAAAACTAGAAAATTAAAGAAAAGTCAATAAAACCCTTCATTTCTCGCGCATGCAAAAGTGACCCCTCGGCTACCAATGTCCAGGTTCATTCTACAGTGTTTGGCTCGGTGGAAAGGCTAACTTCATGATGCATAGAAAGTTTGGCTCGGGAAAATGATAAAGTCTTGTGATCGATCCTCATCATATCTCCAATGGAACGGATGCTGAAGT
>OVBI01003233.1:0-13738 GCA_900406495.1 Sisymbrium altissimum
ATTTGTAGTAGAATTTAATTTACAATTATAATAAAAAAATACAAAATAATTGTCTTCTTTGCAGAAAAAATAATAACCTTAATTAATAACCGAATGTATATTCATACACAAGATAATCGAAAACTCAATTCATAAAATTAAGATGCGGACATTAATAAATAAATTATAGTTCGCTGAAATTATATCATCATCCTATGTAATAAAATTTAATTATGACAAAAAAAACAAATCAAAACATTTTCTTTCAAACTAAATTATAAAAAATACAAAAAATTATCTCGCTCCACGCAAACGCGGATTAATTACTAGTTGTAGAGATAAATATAAATCTATAACCAAATAGATTTCAGTGGCATAGATTGTAAATTATAGAGTTTTTTAAAGCATTTTTTCAAATAGACTTATTAAATAATATTATAGAGATAAGGCAGCCATTTTTTTTCCCTTCCTGTCTTTTAAATCCAGGACGGGTACTGCAGACTACCCTGTCAACAAGGACGGTTCAAGTCTCCAATAATGCGTAAATCAGATACAATTCGTTGATTTAAAATTGAAATGTTGTAAAGATCAGAAAAACAAAAATCAAAAAGTATAGATTTTCTTTTCACATGGAAAAAAAAAAAAGAACGTGGAGAAATAGAAACATGGAGAAGAAGAAAAGAACCAAGCAATAATCCAAGATAGTCTATGTACAACAATGGAGACAAAGTAGATGGGTACACCTAACATCGGTGACTGTACTTTCAAAATTTCGACAAAAAAAAAAAAATGTGTTGTTTGAACAAATAAGGTTTTTTTAATAATTATTCTTTTTTTTTATAAAAGAATTATTACTTTTTGCCAATATAAACGTTACAAGAAAAAAAAGAAAAAAAAGGTAACAGAAGAGATTTTAGTTTAAAATGCTGGTATAATACACACGTTACCTTCATGAAATCATGAACAATTCCTGGAGCTTCCACTGCTGTTATTATTGATGTCTTCTATCATCATTCCTTTCAAACTCTTCGCCAACCAAATAGCAGTTTCTCTAGGCGAAACTTTGTTCTTCCCAAACGGCTGCAACACAATGGCTAGCTCTTCGAGCCTACTTTGTTCCAGCAAATCCGCAGATAGTTCCAAGAGACCTTCAAGCGCCTCTGCTCTCTGTCTGAACGACTTGATGTCCAACGTCTCTTTCACAGCTTGAACCGGAGTTGTTTCCTCTTCAGGCATGAATGAGTTTGGTCTTGTCTCAGCTGGTGAAGAATCAGAACATGAGTTAAAGCTCTTGGTTTCTGAGTAATTAGTAATGGGGTCGTGTTCTTCAGCACGGGTCTCAGTTCTTGATTCAGGAGGCTCTGAGTTGATAGATCTCGTGGGGGTTGATTCAGAGGGAGTAGCTACTTTCCTCACTTCAAGTTCATCTCTCACAACGTTTATGAGTTTCCCAACGTCAACGTTCTGTACACCAACTTCAACACTTTCCATGACAGGCTGGTCACTCCCTACTCGGAAACTGCTGTGGCGGATAACATGTATGACATCATCAACCACCGGATGAAGGTGGGAAGGACTGTTGTTTTTCTCAATAGCTGAGTTCTGAGACACAACGGTTGTTTTGTTATCCGACTGTGAATTCACTTGGTGGGAAGTTTCAGCATGCAAAGGCATTGATGCGGCTCCGGGAACAGAAGAGACGGATTCTTTGACTGTGAATTTATCATCACCATGTTGTCGTTGTGACGCGTTTGGCTCGTAGCTTTGTAATGTTACCGGGCTACCACTGTCTTTAGGCGCAAGAGGAGAGATTCCTTCTGGTTGGTGATGTGAAATTTTGTTTTGAACATCGGGAACAGTGTCGGGAATCTCAGCAAGTCGCATACTAGTGCTGTGTTCTTCTCTGCGGATCATCACCTCTGATGAGATGTCTGGAAAGGAAGATGAGTATTCACTGTGACATGATCTTCTATGGTCATCAGGAGTAGTATGTTCTGACATGTCGACATATGGTGTGGAAGCATCATCACAGAGCTCAAATGCCTGCATGGACAAGGAAGAAGAGATAGAGTTGCTGCTTTCACTCTGCATCCCTTTGGAAGATCCGACAGAAGTTCTCTTTGGCTCCGGAGTATTCGCAGTGGACGCAGTGACACGAGATTGATGAGTATTAGTTTCTTGCTCTGGAGGCTGAGATGGATATAGCTTCATGGTGTCCTTAGCCACCATATTTGGAATATCTGCTCCTAACTGTCTTGATTGTGCTGTCAAAGACGTTCTCCTTGGTAAAGTAGGAGGTGTTCTTTGTCTTCGCTTAGCTGACATTGCCTCTTCAGCCTCGTGTTTTGCAGTAGGAGCAAGAGGAATTCTGTCATTTCTAGGCTTAAGTTTTGGAGAAGAGTCAATCACTGGCATCTGCAAGATGAATTTTATGATATGAAATCATTAGAATATCTACTATACTTGGGAATTGGAGAGAGAGAGAGGGAGGGAGAGAGTACTTGATGATGCTTCGGTGGTATTGATCCTGGAGTCCTTGCGGGATCAGAAGCTAGTTTTGACGGTGTACTTGAGTTAGTCTTGGAGCTATGAGCAATGTCACCGAGTTTGGGAATCTTTGAAGGAGTTTCAGTATTATTCTTCTGTGTCGGAACAACAGATGTTCTCCCTCGATTAACTCTCATGGGTGAACCATTTTCTCTAGCTTTCTCTTCTTTCAAAACCATCATGATGTTTCTAATAGTTTTAGGGTGCCTTGGTTGAACAATGTCTGGTCGCTGCTCAGTCTGTGTGGGTTTTAAAATCCCATGGCTATCTGTTTTCGTTGCTGAAACACTATGGACATTTTCATTTTCAGCTGGTTGTTGTTGCACATGGTCGAAAATTTCTTCTTCATCGACAGAAACTGAATCGGTCTCAGCGGGTTTATTACCATTGCTTGTAACCACAGGTCGGTTGTTTTTCTCACACACGTAGAAGTTATCTCTTTCACTTGAACTATTGCTGTTCTGGCTTTCAGCCATACTCCTCCGACCCTCACGAGAGTTGAGAGGCTTTTCTGGAGTTATAGACGATGCAGAAATAGCTGGTCGGTATTGCTCAACATATGGCTGCAAATAAGGATGCTTCAAAATCTCGGAGGCCTGAGTAGACAAAGAAGAAAAATATGTTAGTTTCATTCCGGAAAGTGAAGCCCATTAAGCAGACAGCTTCAGGTCCTAGAGAGAAAAAAACATACACTTGGCCGATACTCTGGGTTCTTCCTTAGCATCCCCTTGATTAGTGCTTTTCTGCAATATCAAAACAAATAAATTAGGTAGAGAAAAATGATATTTAACCAGGACTTTTACTGCAAAGTGTTCTGCTTTTACCAACAAAGAGTAACATTTACAGATAACATTGGCATACATAATTATAAGTACTACCAGGCTGTAGCCTAGGCATGGTATTTATGGACAAGGCAAAGTGTCAACTCAGGAAATATAGAGGACTAGATTAAGCTTCAGATTAGAAAATGAATCTTACAAAGATGGTGAATAGCATGAAGGTAACGGACCAATTGAGGAGCGATTAACCTTGCTTATAAGACCTGCCATATCCTGAAACCATAAATAAACATAAAATCAATTGCCATAAGGTTCTCTGAAGAGATAGAATGCAGAGGAACCAAGAATGCTGCATCCATAAGTTTCAGAAATACACACAAGTCTATATATAGCTCTTTAACATTTTCTTCTCTTCTAGAAACATATAACCTTCTCTGATAAAACTATCTTAAGTGAAATGAATAACTTACAAAAGCTTTGAAAGCAGGCCGAAACGCAGCCATCTCATATATACAACAGCCTGTTCAACAGCATACGGTCTTAGCTTCAGTCACAATTACAAGATTTCTTAACCTTTACAAAGGATAGGGTTATACATACCTAGGGACCAGATATCTGATTTAAAACCATAAGGGATATCAGCAAGCAGTTCCGGGCACATGTAGTTTGGAGTTCCAACAACCTACATATAATATGCCAATCCATGAGTCATAAACACCAAAGTCACACTAGTAAAACTTCAGAAGCTTTAGAGCAATCCTAAAAATATAATCATCATACAGTGTTCTATCTCATAACCATTTTGGCAACGAGAGGAGTAACCTATTGGTAAGATATTATCTTTCTTTTTCAATGCTGGATTCCTAATAATCAATTTGTTTGAATGTACCAAAGTTTGTTAGCATAATTATCATTTGTTCAAATGTAACCATTTGTCAAATGCGATCAATTTAAGCTGTTTGCTTACAAAGCCGCAACCTGCCAAGACTAATTCTTTCTCCTACATCATCTTTACATGCAAAATGTTACAGAGACTCTTAGGGACATACCGAGGAAGTTAGGTCATCCGCCTTCATAGTTTTGGCCAGACCAAAGTCCCCTGTATATACAACAATACAAGGAGAAACACAAATTTAGCTAACATTCTTTTGCAAGTCAAATTGAGTAGATCACAAAGCTATAAACTTACCAAGGCGGACGTCATCTTTTGTAAGGAAAATGTTGGAACACTGGAAAGAGCAGGCTTCAACAAATAAGTCCATAAGAAAAACTACGCATGACATAACGATTTCAGACAACTAAGCATTGCCTATGTTATTTTTCTTACCTTTAGATCACGATGTAGAACATAGTTAGAATGAAGATACTCAACAGCTAACAACAATTGAGTGAACCACTTGCAGAGTTTCTGCAAAACCACAAAAGCACTAATCAAATCACTAAAATCTTTAAAAAAATCAATGTTTGTTAGAGAGAAGGATTTCAGGTGAAAAAAAAAGTACCTCCTCAGGAAAGTACACACCGTTTGACTTTTTCATCAACTCAGCCCTGCCACAATACATTACACAAACTCTTTTGACTTCTGTGAACTAAACAACAAAACCTTTAACAAGATAAAAAAAAAATCTTTTAAAAGAAAGTAAACTCACATGTCTCCTCCTTCACAATATCCAGTGACAATACAAACATAGCAACCCTGCATTTTTCAAATCTTTTAAAATAACTAGAATCCATAAAATTAGTTGAAAGTCTTTGTTATTAAAACTTACTTTCTCAACCCAAGCTTCTTTAAACTCAACAATGTAAGGATGCTGAACTCTCGCAATTAAAGCCATCTAGAAACAAAAGTTCACCAATGAGGTAAAAAAAGATTGGAATCTTGAAAGAGAAATTGTATCAAGAAGACAAGAACTTACTTCTTGATGAGCAGATCTCCGGCAACGTTCCGTTTGTCGAGCTAATCTAATCTTCTTGAGAACATACCTTCAAGAAAACAAAACAACAACTAAGCCAAATAGAGAAAATTCAATTTGAGAGAAGAAATGAAAATATTTACTTCTTCCTCTCAGCCTTGTGATGAACTAAAATAGCAGCACCAAAAGCACCACGACCGATCTGTTCCATGATCTCATACTGATCCATCCTTGACTCCATTTTTGCTCTTACCAAACGATAATAATAACTTTCTTCTTCTTCTCAATATACAAAAGCCCTTTTGCTTCTCTTCAACGTAATCTTTTTATCAGCAACACGCTTCGTCTTCCTCTTAAAGATTCGAAACCTCTTAGCATTGAGAAAACAAGAAACCGCCGATTCAAATTTCAGATCCAGTCATCTTTTTCACAGATTAACATGCGAAAAGGATTGAACAAGAAGAGTAGTGAAGCTTTCTCTCTCTTTGTATCTCGTCTATTTGTTCTGTGTTTGAGTTCAGTTGTACAGTACGAATCTAGACAGGGTAAAAAGTGATTCGGAGTTGGTTTCTGGATTTGAGAGATTATAAGGCGTCTAGTTTAAGTACTGTACTTCCTAATTTATTTTATTTTGTTGAGTAGTTAAAGTAACTTAACCAACGTGTTCTACAACTAATTCAGATTCATTTATTACACACAAAGATTATCTAAACATATGTAAGTTTTAAGATTTTGTACATGTGTAACTGTGTAAGTTAAGGTGAAACTAGTGGTATATATTTATGTAAAAATAAGAAATTTGAGGTACAGGATAAAAGACATTCCAAAAAATGTCTGATTTTTTTTTTCCAAATATAGGATAAAATATTTGTAAAAATCTATTACCCTTAAATCTAGTTTGTAAGAAAATCTAGGCAGGTTGAGTAAAACAAAGGTGATATTTTGGAAATATTTAGGTCTTTAGTGGTGTTTTGAAGTATTTTTAAAAAATGTAATTGAAAGTGGTCATAAATGTTATAATTTGAATAATATTTATTTCGTTTTAAAATGATATATGTTTTAGAATTTTTACATATATTAAGTGGATACATTAAAATATAACTACTAATACATCATTTTGTTATTAATTTTAAAAAATTTTAAATCAATAATAATGTAATAAATTCACTTTTCAAAAAAATTATAATTTATCATTATTTATTAAGAAAAAATATATAAAAATTTAATATATTTATCTTATGAAACATAAAAAAAATTTAGAATTGAAAACCGAGAGAGAGTAAATGTTATTTTCACTTTTGGTCAATTTAATACTTTTTTAGATAGAGAATATAATCTAAAAATTAAAATAAATTACAAATATTCAATTTAAGATAGCATTGAAATTGGAATTCGAATGGCATGTTTTTTTGCTTTTGGTTGATAAACAGAAACCGCAAGGTATTGGAATTGAAATAAAGAGGATTTTTTTTTAATTGCATCATTTGTTTGGGTCGAATTGGATTTTTTTTTTTTGTTGTTGTCAACAATTGGATTTTTTTTTTTTGTCAACCGTAATTATGTTTTTATTTTAGTTTGGGTCATAAAACATTTAATGTGAAATAAATAAAATAAATGGTTTCGTTCAGACTTTAAGTGCCGACAAATCCAGCTGTTTTAATGGAAACGATACCTGCTCATCTCCTTGTCGCTCTATACCACTGTTACAAATAATAAAAAATAATGATTGGATATTATTTTATTCCGAGTGATGACGTGGCCGATCCCCGAACGTGACAAAATCCTTTAAGAAGTTAATCATGAATTAGAGCTTTAAATCAGATTTTGTTTTGTTTTTAATCCAGCTCAGAAGTTTATAATACGTAGAGATGTCAATTGCGATTGAAACATGAAGCTTGACCCAGTTCGTGGCAATTTACAGTGTGCTATAAGTCAAATCCATATAGGTATAGCTTATGCAAATTCATTCGTGTAGCCTTTTTTGTAACATCTTGATTCTATTTTTTTTTATTTGTCAACTTTAACATCTTGATTCATGTAGCCTTATAGGTCAACTCATACATTAATCAATTTTTTGTCAACCTCATATATTAGTTATTTATTACTATTGAAACTTTTGAATTGATAGACAAGTTTGTAGTATGATATTTGAAATAACGTGGACAATCGAAAATGTGATTTAGATGTGGATCTCATGGTATGGCCTCTAGTGGGGAGTAAATGGACAGAATCAATATACAAACAGGTTTCTTTCGTCGATGTGAGTCAGAATATAATTTTTAAAATAATAAAACTTAGAACAGTTGGGTTAAGTTTCGATTTTCACTATATTAAAATACACAATCCAAACAAACTATAATTATTGTTTGAACAAACTTATTCATGTTTTAGGTTTGGATTTTGAGAAGAAGAATTGAAATCGGAGTTTAGTACTTCGGTTCGAGAATTCAATTTGGTTTCGATTGATAGTTCTGGTTGGTTGGGGTTTTGATTTAAAACTTTTTTTTTTTAAGTTTGATAACCAGTTCAGCTTAAAATAATATTTGATTAGATTTTGGTTCTGAAAAAAATCCAGTTGAGCTTTAGCCGAGGACGGTATTATATGACTATGACTGAGAATTATGGTTTTGGTTAATAAAAAATTGTTAGGAAAACTACTTTCATGATTGTAATGTTCTGTCAGTTTCGGTTTAAATTACTAGTACTTGAAAAATTCTTCCCCATAATGAGATAAAATATGTTTCCTCTATACACAACACTACGTCGCTACCCTTGAACTGTCATCTGCTAAAACCAAAATCCTAACATTGCTCCACTTCACGAGGTTCTATCCTTGTCCTTGCTCTTAGAACCAAATTGCTTCCCTTAGTTAAACCGGCACACATCATTAACCATCATCCCCAAGATTCAAACCAAAAAAAAAAAAAATCATAGTGCTAAGGAGATGGAGAGAGACGAGACATAGCACTCACTACTTGTTAGAGCCAGCAGATGGTTGACCTCCAGACTTTGGGCTCGTGTTACCATTCACAGGACTCTTTCCACCCTTATCAGTTGGGTGTGGTGTAGCCTTCTCTTCTGTGACAAAGACAATGGGTTAGTTCCTGAGCCAAAGACCATTCGTTTATTTCTTTTCATTTTTTCCAGTCACTCCAAGTTTTAACAAAGCTCTTTCATGTGCCACTCGTCATTCAGCTTAACTTACTAAACATCTAATGAACAAGGCTAGGAATCTACAAATAGAGTTTCTTTTATCATCATCTTTCACCTGTTGTCTTGCGAGGGGTCTCGTCTTCTCCATCCTCTGAATCCTCACAAGAATCAGGCTCCTCCGTGGAAACCACAATCAACAATAGCGTTAAGGAAAGTTCAAATGATAGTTTGCATCTTCAGCGAATACAACTCTTGTAAAGACCAAAGCAGGATACAGATAGATAATAGAAGGATATGGGTCGATGTTCCAGAATTTGTTGCCAATGAAGAAGATACTTCCTTTCTTGAAGTTGTTGGACAGTGTAAACTCTTTCTCAAAGACCAGATCATCAAAGCTAATCTGAGACTGAGAGACATTTTCTTGAGAAAGAGTACCAATAACAGATTCCTTCTCATCAACCGTCACACATAAGGGCAAGGTTTCTCTCTTTTCCCCTTTATGTTCAATACATGCCTTCACATACGAAAAAGAAAAATAATAATAAATATGTTTAGAATAATAATCTTAGCTATAGCTTTAGAATTGCTCACTAGGGTTTAGAGAAAAACAAACCTGAGATACGTGGATAAAGGTTCCTTCTTCAGGCTTCACTGTAATAGTCTTTCCTGGCTTAACTTCAGCTCCTAATGGCGTATATAATAATAGAAAATAAATCAACATGGAGTCATTAGGTCATTGGACAGAACATTCACTACTTGTTAATTGTTAAGCCATGAGAACCAAAGCATCTAAGAAAAAAAAAGCATCTATATCCCAAGTCAAACACATGATTCAACAGGTTAACTCGATCAGAAACAGAACTAAACATAATCCAAATCCAACGAACATGAGCTTTATAATGGGTTACTTTATAATGGGTTACTTAATGGCAAAGATACAAGATGAGAGAAAAATACGAGTATAGTCCCTACCCCAAAATTCCATTGCTGATGAAGGAAGAGAAAATTTGGGGCTTTTTTTAGAGCTGCGAACTAGACAATTGGAGCAATGCAGTTAAAGAGGCACAAGAAGGCGACAGGTTTAGATGGTATATTATAATCGAGAGAGGTTTTACTTTTTAGAAGGGTAGTGACCCTGTAGGGTTTTTGTAGAAGCGTTTTGGTTAGTCAAAATTGGATTTGGAGTATGTAAGAGTCAAAGAAGCGGACACCAAAAAGTTTGTATCCATATTTCTCTATACATACTAAAACCCCTATAAATTAATAATATTGAGATCTATTAGGATCAAAATCCACACTTCTAAAATTAACAGTTAAAATATCCAAATATCTATAAAAGTTTCTGTATATAGATATCTTCCGTAAAAACAACGATAGTTTCTTTTTAAACTATTTTTATTGATAACTTTACGAAAATATACGAAAATTTACTTTTCATACGATTTTTCCGATAAACCATAAAAGTTGCAATTCCTCGACTTTTTCGACCGAACATCTTATGATCAGCCTAATCACCCATTCCCGAGGCTGAGCCGGACGTGCTACTCGACCACGTCCCAATCATCACGAGCAGCTCGGCCGGATATCCTCCTCCTTCCAAAGGCCGAGCCGGACGGTGCTGCCTCCTCTCGTGTGCGTCCTAAGGCCGAACCGTACGTTCTCCTCGGCCACGTTCCAACCATCACGACTGGCTTTGGCTGGATATCCTTCCTCTTTCCCGAGGCCGAGCCGGACGGTGCTGCCTCCTCCCATGCTCGTGCTGAGGCCGAGCCGGACGGTGCTCCTCCTCCCGTGCGCGTGCTGAGGCCAAGCCGAACGTGTTCCTCGGCCACGTCTTGACCGTCATGACCGCCTCAGCGGGATACTCCTCTCTTCTTCCCGAGTCCGAGGTGGACATAATCATGTATGTTTTGTTCTTCGTCTTCAAGACCATTTCGAGAATTTATCGATGTTTTCGTAAACTTTTTGTTGTTTTACGGAAAACATCATAACATTTTTATCGATAAATAAAAAGTTAACTTAAAACAAACCAAAGAATCAAATCGAAAGAAATTATCGCACCGAAGACAAAGGAAGAAATTGGCCGAGCCGGCGGGGAAGGTATCGTGGGCTTCTCGAGGGTTCTCGAAGATTAGGTAAAAGTCGGTGGAAACAAGAGAAGACTAATTTTCACATCGGGAATTCAACTGGTTAGGACTTAAGTTTGTCTAGTATAAATATATATATATATATATTATATATATCAATCTCTACATTTGTAAATACAATTCCAATCATACGATACTTAGGAATAAAACAATAAAAATCTCTTTGCGGCTTCTTGTTTCCTTTTCTCTCTTTTTGTCTAGTTTTCCTTTTTCAATCTTTTTCTTATTTTCACTTTCTTTCCAAGATTCTCGGATCCTCACATTAACTTTCCTAAAATACGTTGAGTGTTATAAACCGAATGATGGATTGTCATAAACCATTTGGTTCGGTCCGGTCTATTAGTTTCCTATTTGTATTAGGAGTATATTTCCTTATCGTATTAGGAAAAGGAAAACTATACTTTCCTTTTCCCTTTAGGAAAATCAAGTTTCATTTTCTTCTATGTATTCATCCTTATATAAAGGATACATCATTCATGGAATAACACAAAAAAAAATTCCCCATACTTTCTCTCTAGTTTACAACACGTTATCAGCACGATAGTTTCTAAAAACCCAAAGCTAAAAACTCTAAAATCCGACCAACCAAAAAACAGCAAGTCCAGCCGCCATCAAACCTTGTCCGGACGAAAGAAGTATTGCTTGGCATCAACGTGAAAAGTTCATTCAGGCCACTGAGGTTCTAAGGTACGACCAAGAACATACGATGCTCTCTTCCTTCTTAAATCCGATCTGAGGTTCTAAGGTAAGTCAACTAAACCCTAAGAACCATAAACCCTAAATTTCATGAAAACAAAACCCTGATTCTGAAGCATGATTGTTTTGTTAAATTGTTTGATTGATTGATTGACCTAATCATGATTCATAACTGTTTATTTTATGAAACCCTAATTTTGTAATCAACCTGAAAATCGAATTTGAATGCATGATCTCATAGAAACCGCCTGCTAGTTTTGATTAAAACCCATTTGATTGTTTGATTGCTATAACTGATTGATTGTTTTAAGATTGAAATTGCATGATAAACTAATTGACCTAAAATCTGATCAGCATGAACACTTAGAATTCGTATGCTAGGTTTGCATCATAAACATATAGACCACGCATGCTAGGTTGATGGTTAAGAATGTCTTGTTTGATCTTTAGACTTGTTTGATAAGTTGGTAAACTTGATTTCAGATGTCAAAAATCAACAACTTGGATTTTGCTACCCTAAATCTCTCGGGAGATAATTACTTACAATGGGCACTGGATACTAAGATTATCCTAAAATCAAAGGGACTCGGTGAATGTATCACTGATAACAATAATGAGTCCGAAACGAATAGATACAAAGCGATCTCAATTATTCGCCATCATCTTGCTGTGAGTCTCAAAGATCAGTACTTGACAATTGAGAATCCCCTAGACCTTTGGAGAGAATTAAAAACGAGATATGATCACCAAAGAACAGTACTATTACCAAAGGCTATGTATGATTGAAGATATCTCAGAATCCAGGACTTCAAGTCCGTGGATGAGTATAACTCAGCCCTATTTAAGATAGATTCTAAATTGAAACTGTGTGGTGAGGATATAACAGATAAGGATATGCTAGAAAAGACCTTTTCCACCTTCCACACAAGTAATATATTGTTACAACAACAATACCGTGAAAAGGGCTTCACGACATATGCAAGTCTGATCTCATGTCTATTGCTCGCTGAGCAAAACAATGAATTATTGATGAGAAATAGTGAGATGAGATCTCCTGGATCAACCCCACTCCTGAAGCCCACGTGGCCACAGAGGAAAAGAAAGAGACTAACCACGTCCAGAAAGAACAAAGGCAATATGGCCGTGGACGTGGAAGATGGCAAGGACGTGGTCGTGGCCACTATCATCCTTATGGCCGAGGCCGCGAGTATCAACCCGATTTTAACCGTGGTCGAGGCCGAGGCCATAGTGCCACGGGTACTTCTTTCAAACCACAAAACTCGACCACAAAATCTGTATGCCATCGATGTGGGATGGGCAATCATTGGGCTTAGACTTGCCGTACCCCCAAATATCTAGTTGACCTCTATCAAGAGAGTCTAAAAGGGAATAACCGAGAAGCCAATTTGGCATAGCATGAAAACAAAGGGGACTTTGATCATGATCAAGATGACTAATTGAACTATGAAACCTCGGATTGCCTTAAGTGATCAAGTTGATTTTGACATTCAGTTTTATGTTTTGATTTCATATTTTCTTCTAAGTTTATGTTATCTTTTGCATTTGTTTTCATTGCTATTTGTTTTCATTGCTATTTGTTTTAAAACCTAATAAGATAAAATGATGTTATTTCAAAGTCTATAAGATATGATCCTTATTTTTGAAGAATGAGTGATGACAAGGACATTTTCGTGGTGGATAGTGGGTCAATCCACACGATTTTTTGAGATAAAAGATATTTCATTGATCTTACATTCAAAAACGCCAATATAAATACCATAGCAGGTATGGCCAATATAATTGAAGGCTATGGTCAGGCTAACATTTTGTTGCCTAAGGGTACGCATCTAGAAATCTCTGATGCTTTATATTCACCCAGATCTAAGAGAAGCGTATTAAGTTTTAAAGATATTCGAATGAATGGCTTCCATATCAAAACTAAGGGCGAAAGAAATAAAGAGTTCCTTCTAATATTTGAAATTTCCCAAGGCCATAAGAAAGTCCTAGAGACTATACCTGCCGTCTATACAGGCCTTTACTGTGCTAAGATCAGTATGATAGAGGCAAATTCCACGGTAAACAAGGCTTTTACCGAGATTTTCACTCTTTGGCACAACCGGCTTGGCCATTCCGGTTCAAACATGATGCGAAAGGTAATATCAAATACAGATGGGCACACATTAAAAGAAAGAAAAGTTATTCCAAAGAAACTCACGTGTTAAGCATGTTCACTTGGAAAACTTATTGTTAGGCTATCACCAGTTAAAGTGACTAAGGAAACAATAAACTTTCTGGAAAAAATACAAGGAGACATTTGTGGACCAATACACCCATCTTGTGGGACGTTTGAATATTTTATGTTCCTTATTGATGCATCCACAAGATGGTCATACGTAAGTC
Organism: Sisymbrium altissimum; assembly: GCA_900406495.1. Taxonomy (NCBI): domain Eukaryota; kingdom Viridiplantae; phylum Streptophyta; class Magnoliopsida; order Brassicales; family Brassicaceae; genus Sisymbrium; species Sisymbrium altissimum. The sequence continues at coordinate 13,615 of OVBI01003233.1, forward strand.
TCCTATCAACCCAATTTGGCATTTGCAAGATTACTTGCTCAAATAATTCGCCTAAGAGCACACTTTCCAGAAATTCCTTTAAAGACTATACGTCTTGATAATGCTGGTGAATTCACGTCCCAAG
>OVBI01003234.1:0-13731 GCA_900406495.1 Sisymbrium altissimum
GGTATCCCAAAACTCTGCGGGTATGAAATTTTCTTCTTATTCAAATTTATCAATATAATAAATTATCGTTATTATTATTATAACAAGAAACTAATATATTTTCATGATTTATTTTTAAATTTTCCTACTCTTCAGTAGAGGCGATGTCTAGTGTCTACTGTTCAGTGTTCACCTTTGAAAATGATAAATTGACCAATTATTTAAGAAAACGTTATATCACACAAAAAAATATATAATATTTTTCGGCGTAATAAAAAACAATTAATAGACAAAATATTAAATAGAGAGTGTCAGGATATTTATTTATATAAGAAATAAGAAAGTCGATTTACGTCTCTCACGGTAACTCTGTCGTTTTCCTCACTGAGAGAGAGAGAGAGAGAGAGAGGGAAGCAGGTCTCATGGCGAAGCAGCTTCTTTCCCAGCTTCCGATGCCTTTTCCTCTCGACAGCCACTGCTTCCTCCGCAACGGTGCCGTTTTGTAGCTTTCTTCTCAAAGAAAAATGCCGCAACCACATTCCTCCAATCTCTCACCGACGCTTTTTTAGGTTCGCTCCTTTCTACTCTCTGCTCTCTGCTCTCTCACTTTCGAACTCAAAAAACTGTTCCTTTTTGTTTTTGTTTTTGTTTGTTTGGTGTTAAATCGGCATAAACACTTGATTTGTCTATTCTCATTCTCGCAAATGTGTGAGTGGAAGCGATTCGGACCAATTATTGCAATAAAGATTTGAGCTTTTTAGCAAGACAAAAAAAATAAAATCAACTCAAGATTTATTCTTTATTTGTTTAATTGAGCATGTGTTATTAGAAAGAGTCAGTTTTCATGATGTGGATACCTTTCTTTTCTAAGCTTTTACCTCTAAAAATTTTCATCTTCGTGGCGAATTGACTTTATTAAGTTTGGTGGGTCGGCAGGCTATTTTCACCCCCAACCAAATTAAAAAAAAAAAAAAAAAAACGAAAAAANAACGTAGAAGATTCGTGCAGAGTTCACTTTATTGGCATACTAAATTTTATCACTTTTTTAGCTACTTTTCTTCCTATGTCCGGAAAGGTACGGTTAGTGTTGCTTACAAGAACCATGATTTCAGACTGATCATTGCTGTTTCTGTTTTATCTTCATTTTGCTTCTCAGATTTTCTGTACACGAAGATAATATTTTGGTTAAGCAGCTTGCCAATGGAGCATTACGAGGTTCTTGAGCAGATTGGGAAAGGCTCCTTTGGGTCTGCTCTTCTTGTGAGGCATAAGCATGAGAAGAAACTGTAAGATACTTGTCATCACTTAAATGGAAAATGGAAAGAGATTTTGTTTCTTCAATGTTTGCATTCGAATGTGTGTTTAGTTTATGTCGTCTGCAATTGATTCTCTGTTGTGTTTTTGATGTCTGAAGGTATGTTTTGAAGAAAATCCGGTTGGCTCGACAGACTGGTAGAACCAGAAGATCTGCTCATCAAGAGGTTCTTACTAGTCTCAATGTGTTACGCACACACTTTGCATATTTTCTTTCATGAAGCCAAATGTGTATGTGGAATTCGAAAGGAACACATTGTGACTTCTTTGGGATAATTTAGGACCAAGCATGTTTTCCTAGTGTTGCCACAGATTATGGTTGTGTGATTAACAGTTTTCATCTCTTTGTAGATGGAATTAATCTCGAAGATACGAAATCCGTTTATCGTGGAATATAAAGATTCTTGGGTTGAAAAAGTAAGTTCTTTAAGCCTCTTCGTTACTTAATTAGAGATTTATTTGTATAAATGTATATAATCGGGTCTCTGGTGTGTGTTTTCAGGGCTGCTATGTGTGCATTGTTATAGGCTATTGCAAAGGCGGTGACATGTAAATTGTTGTTTCCTTCTCACAATTTTTGTGCCCATTCTTGACTCTTGAAGGGGTTTTTGATACATTGTTTCCTCTGCATTACAGGGCCGAAGCAATAAAGAAAGCCAACGGCGTAGAATTCTCGGAAGAGGTCTTTACACACATCTGATCTAATGTCTGCTTTCTGAAAGACTATCAGGGAAGAAAGTTCTGAGTCTCTTTTCTTGCTTTGTTTTCAGAAACTCTGTAAGTGGCTGGTACAACTCTTGATGGCTCTTGAATACTTGCACGCCAGTCACATTCTCCATCGCGATGTCAAGGTTGGTTCTGATGTCTGGTTTCCGAGCATAACACAACTATTGACATTCTCTGAGTTCGAAACTTACTAATACAAAATCTACTCGTTTGATCCAGTGTTCAAACATATTCTTGACAAAGGATCACGATATACGTCTAGGTAAGATGCTTAGCAAATATGTTAAGTTCTATTTTTTTTCTAAATCGTGTGAGGAAAACTGAATTTAATGACTTCTGCAGGTGATTTTGGACTTGCTAAGATCTTGACATCAGATGACCTTGCTTCCTCAGTAAGTAGAGATTTCAGACTTCTTCAATGCTTTGTTTCTGGTCTCAGGCTCCGAAATGATTTGTTTTAAAATCAGGTGGTCGGAACGCCAAGCTATATGTGCCCTGAGCTTCTTGCTGATATTCCCTACGGATCAAAGTCTGATATTTGGTCGCTTGGCAAGTTTCTCATCCATGCCTAAGATACTAACTTCTGCTCTAGATTGCAAAGATGTTAATCTGAGCCTATTCTTCTTTTCAATTCCATTCAGGATGTTGTATGTATGAGATGACGGCTCTGAAACCGGCATTCAAAGCCTTTGTAAATTCTTCTCCATCCACACCTTGAAGATCATGTCCCTTTTTCTTATGTTCATGATTCTGATATTCATTGTAATCTTTCTGCATTATAGGACATGCAAGGGCTGATCAATAGGATAAACAGATCGATCGTTGCTCCACTTCCTGTGCAATATTCTATTGGCTTGTAAGTGTAGATTCTTATTTGTAACGTGAACCTTTTAGAGCTTACTGAATCGCGCAAAAACTTCCATATGATTTGCGTTCCTGCTTTCTCCAGTCGAGGTCTGGTTAAAAGCATGCTCAGGAAGAATCCAGAACTCAGACCAAGCGTACGCATGATTCTGTGGCATTTGTGATCATTTAACCTGACCTGTACAAACCTGATGAGTAACACTTTCTCTTCTTCTGTGTAGGCTTCTGATCTTCTCAGACATCCGCTGCTTCAGCCTTACGTCCAAAAAGTTCTTCTTAAGCTGAGCTACCGGGGACATGATACGTTGCCTGCCCAATTACCAGAATCTGAATCGGCACGGAGAAGTAGCTATCCGGAGCAGAGAAGGCGTACTTCTGGCAAAAGCAAAAGCTTTGGTCCGAGCAGGTTCATGGTTGACCAGGAAGATTCTGTTTCTTCTGTTAAACCCATGCACACGTATTTGCACCGCCGCATGCCAGTGGATTTGTCTGCTAATGCCAATGGGAGAGTGATTGTTCGTAGACCCGCTGTTTCAAAAAATTCAGCGGTTTCCAACAGTTCAAAATACGTGCCAGTGAGATTAAGCCAGCCAAAGAGTGGTGGTCTGGTAAGTCATTTGTCCAGATGCCCCTTACCTTACTAATTGCTGGTCCAGTCTGTTTATACATTTTCGATCTGATTTTCAGAAACCAGCGGCAACAATGCGTAGGGCCTCCTTGCCTATCTCACATAAACCTTCAAAAGGAACAAAAGATTCTCTCTACACACCGAACATCGGTATACTCCATCAGCTAAACTCTCCAGATGTGTCGGTAAACTCACCAAGAATCGACACGATCAAATTCCCTCTAGCTTCATATGAAGAAATGCCTTTCACTCCCGTTGTTCGTAAGAAGAAGAAAGGATCGTCCAGAGGATCATACAGCCCGCCTCCAGAGCCACCACTAGATTGCTCAATCACAAAAGACAAATTCACACTTGAACCAGAACGAGAAACCAAAAGCGATTTGTCTGATCAGAATGCGACTGCTGGAGCATCAAGCAGAGCTTCCTCAGGTGCATCAAGAAGACAAAGATTTGACCCTAGCTCATATCGACAACGTGCCGAGGCCCTCGAGGGACTGCTTGAATTCAGCGCAAGATTGCTTCTAGACGAGAGGTATGATGAGCTGAATGTGTTACTGAAACCCTTTGGTCCGGGAAAAGTATCTCCCAGAGAAACCGCGATATGGTTGTCCAAGAGCTACAAGGAAACTAGTACTAGTAAGCAGGAAGGTTAAGAAACAGGGCTATCAAGTCCTTTTTTGAAACTTGTTGAGGGCTAATGATGCTTCTTCCACGATTTGATAGAAATTGTTTGACAGTTAGGTTGTGTTCTTTGAAGCTAACCCCTGTATCTGAATACAATGATAATCCAAGAAAGACTGATATCAAAAAGTATACAGCTTTCTGTTATCCCTGTAATCGTTATTCCAATCAGAACTTATATGAACCACATAGTTCAAGTAAGAAGTATAAATTGCAGTTTAAGTACTTACATAGCTGATGTCTTCCAACTGATCGCCATTTTCACCAAACCATGGTTTGCAAATGTTCCTTCAAGACAAAGCAACATTCGGACATTGACATAAAGATACTAAAAAGCTAGATTTTTACATAACGAAGACAAATACTTTCCGGCCTAAAAGGTGGATTTCATCATAATTGTTTATGCCAAAAAGTCAACCCAGTCCACAAATAAAAGTCTCGAGTTGGTTATCGAGATTGATCCGGATCGGTATAATTATAAAACTGAACCGGTTTGATGCTGTCTTCGGCGTAGTCGAGAAAAGGACTTTCCACTTCCACTAACAGATCGAGAGAGAGATGGTGACGAAAACAGAGGAGACGCAGTTGAACCAGCTCGAGAACCAGGTCGACAATGGCGGAGGCGGAGCTTGGGAGTATCTTTGCCTCGTTCGGAAGCTCAAGGTTCGCCGGTCGGAGAAGGTTTTAAAGCACGGTTCCTCGATTTTGAATGATCCAAGGAAGCGATCTGCTCTTGGTCCAGATGGTCTGTTGATTCCTAATTCCTGATTCATCTTTGGTTTAACAGTTCGTTCATACGTTGTTGTATACCGAAACCAGTGATGCCCTTCCTAGTTTAGAGAGCTGTACGAAAGCTAAGATTTTTTTGGGTGGTTCGTTGAGTTTGACGTGGATTCTGTTAATTGTTGTCGTAAGCTATAGATTTTGTGTTTAGTCTGAAAAATTATATTCGAAACAAAGTAAGACACTTTGTTAAGTTTATGCGTGGAACTCAAATGGTTGTCTTAAATCCTTTTTTTATATTCAGGATGGACCTTATATGAGCAGGTAGCTATTGCAGCTATGGACTGCCAGTGTCTTGATGTTGCACAGGTCTGTTTACTTTCTTCTTTCAGCTTGTGAGGAGATTCTCGATGTTGGTATCTCACGATGAGGTCACCTTTTTTTGGATTGTTGTTTATTGCAGAAGTGTATTAAGGCTTTGCAGAAGAAATTTCCTGAGAGCAAAAGGGTTGGTAAGTAAAATATATATATCAGCAATGATAAAATTGAGTTATATCATCGTTTGCTCCTCTCTACTCTATAGTATTAGTCTTTCGAGAACAGAACAACTAGGTCCCTGAGTAAAACATTCACATGTTTATTTTACTGACTAGTTGTTGTTGTCTACTTGGCCATTGTTGGGTCTTTTGAATTTATATGTCCATATTCGTATGCTTTTTTTAGTCTTTTAAAAAAATTGATGATTCTTTCGAGTGTAGATTATACATTGATCCCAGACTAAGCCACATTTTGGCAATAAATTTCAGGGAGGTTGGAGGCATTGCTGCTTGAATCGAAGGGATTATGGGGAGAGGCTGAGGAAGCATATTCAAGCCTTTTGGAGGATAATCCACTCGACCAAGTAAGTTTCCTTGATGAAAGCCACTCACAATCTGTTTCCAAGTGTATCGTTTTGTAAGGAAAACTGAAATGTCTCGTATAGGCAATACACAAACGAAGGGTGGCTATATCTAAGGCACTTGGCAAACCTTCCATAGCCATTGAGCTTCTTAACAAATATCTTGAATTGTAAGTGCTTACTTATCCTAATTAGCATGTATAGAGGAGAGCTACTAGATGAGATCATCTCATCGCTTTTTCTTGTTTTTAGATTTATGGCTGATCACGATGCGTGGAGAGAACTTGCAGAGACTTATCTTTCCTTGCAAATGTAAACCTCCTTCTATCCTCTTCCCTTTAGATATTATGTTGCAGAAACGAACTACGTAACTAGTAAATCCAGTTTTTTATTTCAGATTACTTCTCTGTGTTTCTACCGATTTCATATGGCTTATGTCTCGGTTACAGGTACAAACAGGCAGCTTTCTGCTACGAAGAGCTCATACTATCTCAGCCTACTGTTCCGTTGTACCACCTAGCATATGCCGATGTAAGTTCAACTTCCTCAGAGAGACTACATCTGATCAAATTTGAGGTTACTTATTTTTGTTTATGCACTTTCATTTGTGTACAATGTCAAAATCAGGTTCTCTACACAATTGGTGGATTAGAAAACCTTATCTCAGCAAGAAAATACTATGCAGCCACCATAGACTTAACAGGCGGCAAAAACACAAGAGCTCTACTCGGAATCTGTTTGGTAAGTCTTTCTCCTCTTTTATGGTAATTTTCACAGAGTTACAGGTAACATACAATCATAACCAAATTCGTTTTTCCTTCTTCAGTGTGCATCCGCCATTGCACAGCTGTCAAAAGGTAGGAACAAGGAGGACAGAGACCCGACGGTGGCCCCAGAGCTTCATTCTCTGGCTGCAGCTGCAGTAGAGAATGAATACAAGCAAAAAGCTCCGGCCAAACTCCAGCTCGTCTCTTCCGCATTACGAAGCTTGAAACTTTGATAGCACGCAAACACTATCCCCACAAGACGCAGACTGGGTTATATTTATTTTTTCTTTTTCAAATCATAAAACGAGGCAGTAGTGTTATATAAATTACGATAGTTTCAAGCTTACGATAGTTCAACTGTTACACAAAAAATTCATTACTAATAATATACAAAAACTTGTACGACAGTTTCTCCAACTCTATCATTCATCAGGCTTGTACGACAGTTTCTCCAACTCTATCATTCATCAGGCTTGTACGACAGTTTCTCCAACTCTATCATTCATCAGGCTTTGCGGTTTCCATGCTTGCGGCGTTCCGCGGCTTGAGTATCCAAACGAATGCGCTCAGCGTACATTGGAAGACAAATAATCTCTCTGATCTCTTGCAACAAAACCTCCTTCGTTATGTTGTCGTTTATAGATTTTATCACGCCATGAAAGGTTCCCATACCATTTGGTGTAGATTTATCAACTCTGACCCGCATAGGCACCCATACTTTGTCCTCTTTATCCCAAAAGCACTCTAAAAGCTTCCCAGAGTAACTAGCCGGGTGGTCCCAACCATCACCTCTAAACTCAACCCTATTTCCCTCCATAAGCTTCTTCCTCCCGTTTTCATACAAGAAGAGCATTTTACGCCCATCTTTTCCCATCTCAAACAGAAAGTCAATCGAATCCACAAACTTCCACTTCAGTAAACCTTCGTTTCTCTGGAAAACATAAGGATCGTCCCAACCTTGAAGTATTATGCCATCAGACTCATGGGAGAGCGAAGGAATCAACTCCTTGAAAACCTTCTTCTCCACAGCAGAGAGTAGACAAAATGCCTTTATCCTCACCCCAAAAGGCTCCATCTGGTATCTGTACCAATGATTTGTGTCCTTCTTCTCATCATTACGGGGTCTGATCACTTCTCTATCCAGAATGCCCCATCTTTCACTGAAACGCCGCTCCGCGACTGATTCCCCATTGACTGCTACCATGTCATACACGAGATACCTCCTCGCTTGGCAAGGCCTTCCTTGTCCATCCAGAAAGTTATCTACAACCATCTCTCCATCAAGCAACGTGTAATCATGCACTCTTGGATCGTGAGGCCTACAAGGGAACCGCATCTGTACCCTTCTGAACTTGAACTTCCTGCCTATCAAATAACACCCTTCTCTAGTCAAGAGCATCATGTAACGTGTTCCATCTGCCTTCCACGTCGCGTAATAGTACCTCCGCCTCAAGAGTTGAAACCCTTCCCTGTCTAAGGACACCGGGTGCGAACCCGGAAACTGCATCGATCTTCCTTCTACCTTAATATTCATCATCTCATAACAAAACTCCTGGTAACACTTCTCCTGACTATAAGGTATCTCATCTCCCAAAACGTCATCATTTGACATTTTCTTCACCACTTTCTCCTCCTCCTCTTGATTACTTTCATGCACACACGGTGATAAAAACTCGTTTTCAAACCTCTTCCATTCAGGAGTTGGTGGGCAAACAGCACTCACAGGCTTGATCTCGTGATAGAAACTGTAAAGAGCATCGATGTAATCCGGTTTGTAGATCCCTGGCGGGCGAGCATCGGAAAACGTTTTCAGGGCCTGCGTAACACTCATCATCATCGGCCTAGAACGCATAAGGTAATGAACAATCATGAACCCGGTACGGTTATGTCCGTGCGTACAGTGAACGAGAACAAACTTGTTCGAGAAGTTATGTTTCTCAAACTGATTCACCTCGTGGACAAAGGTGTTTACGGAGGCATTATCTGGGACAGAGTCACGACCACTGCAACGAATCTTAACATACTTGATTCCTTCCCGCCTTAGCTCTGCGCTAGGATTATAGTAACGAGTCGTGTTGGTGAGATCAATCACCAGACCTAGCTTCTTCCTCCCGTTACTTAACCACTGTTTGAAAGTGTATCTTTTGTCGAGAGGAAGATCGTCGTTGTAAGATTCACTGAGAGGGACTTTTGAAGGAATGATACATCCGATTTCTTGACCGAAACGAGGACAATCTAGCCAACCATGAGGGATCACGTTTGTGTTCTGATATTGATCACGAGGACATTCTCTCTTTCTTTTCCTCTCTTCTTCAGAGGTTTCGACATGTCTCTTTCGGGGAAAAGAAAAATCCATTCCTGCTTCTTCTGAGTACATCCTACTAAATCATTCTTCCTTAAAGGGCAAGATAACTAACTACACATGAGTTCTCTGCCTTAATTGTCTGATTTCTGTGTCTTTGTCTGATTACTCTAAGTAAGAGAAATATTGATGTGATAAGAGTAAACGAATTGTTGTTGTAGTCAGTTTGATTGAAGTCGCGATCCAATTTTCGGAAACCCTAAGTCGTGACAGAGAGAGGAAGGGTCGTGAATTAAGCAGGGAGTCGGGTATTTATAATGAACACGCGCTTAAGGTCGGTCAAATTATATGTACGATGGAATTGGGCCTATTTCATTAATGGGCTTTTATATTTGGGTTGATTAATAGTTTTTGGTTTAAATGTTATCGAACAGAATTATATGTGTTTGACGACGGCGACATGCTTATTCAGTTCTAGTATCAGAGTATGGAGTAACTGAAGAGGCATGAAATAAAAATATACAAATGTTAGTTATATCGAGAGATGTAGTAATTACCACATACAGGACAATATATCTAATCAATTCTTCAAGTTTCAATGTGACTGCCATACTAGACATTAATTATATCTAATTTATGAACACATTAAGATATATCACGAGTATGTGAGTCCAACAATTTAAAGTTGACTTTGAAAGCCTCATCAAGCTTCAAACAAGTCTTATGATCGTATTCAAGTAACTCATGTTTTAAAGTAGAGCTAAAGCTGATATACTAGCATTTTTTTCTTTTGCAATGATTAAAGAACTTGGGACTTCTGGAGCACTGAACATGGAGTATCTCTTGAATATGAATGATCTTTACTGAAACTGAAAACTTCGTTGATCTTGTGTGAAAGCTAGGAAACATCCAAATTACTGATTCACAATTTAGAAAGCTTCATACAAATCCCTTGGTCTCTTTACGTCTCTCTGTAAACAATCTTTATGAGGCAATCTGTAATTATAAATAAGGTAACCAAAACTTTGCTAAGCATTTAAAAATTCACAAACTACAAATCAGAGAGCAGCGTAATAAGCTAACAAAGAAACAGCAGATAATCAAAAGATTGCAAGGCAGACGAGGCATACTTGTATTCCCACTATCGACCTGGGGAACGAAACAGTTTCTAAGATATATATGCAATAATGTATACAAAGACCACGTTCGTCAACACTGATCTGTTTCCAGCATTTGCGTAAGGAACTAAATTGCAGATCGATTATGAATCAACACATTAATCATGCTATATAAATAACAAATGTCGACAAGGAATCAACAGACGCTCTTAAGGTTTTTGTTAGCACCCAGTAAAAACAACTCCTCTTTTTCTACTCGTTCTTCCAAGCATACAGAATCAACGAAAAACCAAAACTTTGAGACTTGGAGTTTGTTGTTGTCATGATGTCCTGTGAGAAAGACAAGCTCTTCTCCGGAGAAGACTGACAAGTCCTGAACATGAAGACTGCGTTCCCCGCTGAAGGCACCCCAAAGAGCCAACTATGAACATCCCAGAGAACTTCAACAGCCATTCTATTAACAACTATCGTATCGTTGCCACGAAACTTCCACTTAAGCCGCTTCACCTGCAACAACGTCTTCCCATCCACGCGAACAACGAGACAAGGATCAGTGACACTGGTGTCACACTCAATCACAAGATCATGGATTTTGCCATCCGCGCAAAGCTGAGCTTTCGTTGCAAACGCTCTCTTACCAAAGACATGCTCTTTCTTGGCGATGAACACAGCACCTAGAGACGAAGGTGAAGCGTTGGTCTTCTTGAAAGCTTCTTTCTTCATATCACCAAGAAGCAGAACCATTTCTTTGTCCACAACAACACCAACATAGAATCCACCCAAAGCTTCAGGACCTGATCCGAATTTCGCGGATGAGAGATCCCAGAAAACATCGATGTTACAAGAATACGCCTCCAAGCTCTTGGAACCTCTCCGTTTGGTGAAGAGCCAGGGCTTAATCTCGACTTTACACAAACTTTGGTTACAAGAGTCATCAACACCAACGGTAACACTCTGACCCATGAGATTCTTAGTCCAGGTGACAGTGATCAAACAATTCCTCCCTCGGATACGGCACTGGTAGATGCAAGTGACCAGATTCTGAGCATTTTTACCCGAGTTCGAAGACGAAGAATCCGCAACTTGAACGCCATTTTCACCAAAGCAAGAAGGAAAATCCTTCATCTCTCTCTCTCTCTCTCTCACCGGAATTCCAACAAACACTTGGCGACCAAACTGCGTAAAGGTAAGGACTTTTTAGACGGGCGGATTTGACTAAGACAATGACGGAAGCTGTACGTTGAGAAGAAGAAGAAAAATTGAAACTTTTTCTTTTACCTGAAGAGAGACGGACCCGATGAATGAATCAGTTCAAAGGAGGAGAAAGTGCCATCATCTCAAAAAATGCATCGAAATCTGAAGAATCATCCTCATTATGATAAGTATGAGAGACTCGTCGATTGGATCCGTTGTCTTCAAAGAAAGAGAATTTGATAAAGCCGGAGAGTAAGGGGAAAGAGAGAGAGAAAGAGGAGGAGGAGGTAGCAAATCGCCAAAGTAAAGGGAGAAGAATATATGTGTGTTTACTGTTTACTCTCTCTCGAGATAAAAAAAAAACTCAATAAGGGAGACAGATAGAGACAAAAAGGTGGAGAAACTCCTTTCACTCTCAGGAATTATTATTACCATATTTAAAACCGCGATATAATAATAACCTAACTACAAATTGAGTCGGCATAAATTGACATCCGGAGACTACTTTGCCAAACAAACAAAAACAAAGATATATTGAATTCTGAAAATCAAGACTTTTTATTTTTTGTATGGATTATTTGGGTTCACATATTATCTTTTAAGTTCAGGGAATTGTATTTGTAGAGAATCTATAATTCCTTTGATATTTCCACTTTTTAATTGTAACTTTTGAAAATTTTGGATATTTTTAAAAATCAAGTATCAGGATCTATTAAGTCTTTGAATATTTAGGGAATGTATGGATATTCCAAGTTCGAGAATCAACATCAAAGTAATGTTTAAATCTATAAAGTCAAAGATACAAACAAATATGTAGTGTTTGCAGTTTGCAATGTTTTCTGACATGTCCAGAAAGATTACACGATCTCACCCTCGAAGTAGGTTAAGAACTATATGAATGTGTTTACATTCTTATAAAGTTAAAGAATAAATAATATTTTAATTACTTTTTAGCAAATTAAATGTCAAGTAGCCAAAAATCACAATGGTCGGGTTGTATATGCAAAAAAAACAAAAGTCCTTAAAACAAAATTGTTAGTCTTCTTTGTCGACCGTCTGTCAAAGCTAGGATTAGTTTTTTTTTTTTCGTTCTTACAAGTTTACTTTCGTTTTTGATAACAAAAAAAATTATAGTTATTGCAAGACAATTAAGTCTTTAAACTGTTTATCTGTTGATCAGTTCTCCCATGATAATTTCACCCCTTTAATCCACACAAAATAATAGGATTGAAATGGGTCCACCGAATATTCAAAAATGCAAGCACGACTTTATATAAATACAAGCATACGACGCATTTAAGTATTATTTGATCAAACAGATTTGGTGTTATAGTTTTGGCGATTGCATATGACTTTTAAGACATTAGGCATCATTTATTATCAACTTTTATTAATAAAGAAAAGCTTACATAAGGTTTTTGATTTTCCAACTCTTAATGTTTTGATCTTTTATACTATGCACATAAATGAAATCCATAAGAAAACACTATATATAGTAATATCTATGGATCATGATGGTCCAAAATGCTGTGCTTTTGTTCGACCAAATATTATGCGTCAACTACAAGTTTACAAGAATTCTATCATAACACGAAAAAAATGAGGAAAATTTCGAGGCAATTACCGTTGTATTTTTTTAATCTCTGTTTACCATATAAAACGGAATAAATACCCCCATCAAAATTTTTAGAAACTGCCAGCTTCATTATCATCATTACAACCATTATCTCTCTCTCTAAATCTAGTCCCTTTTTCTCTCTCTAGTTGTTTTTGTTAATATTCTAATAAAAAGCGATGTTGTTTGGTTGGATCCGGACTCCGGAGATTGTATGGTGAATAGCTTAATACTCTGTTTTTCGGTTTCGAAAATGTGCGTTTAATTACAAAAACTCCAAAACTATGTTGTTTGCCTTAATTGCCATGTCCCTATCGATAGATCCAAATCCATTAATTTGGAAAATGAAAAAAAATAAAACTGATAAAATTATTTAACAAAAAATAAATACATATTGTTATTTGTCACCATTGATTTTATGTCTATGAAAATATTTCTTAAAATGTCTGTCTACGAAAGTAATAAGCTAAGAATAATTTTGAGGAAAATAATTTGGTTTTTGTATGTATGGAAGAAAATGGTATTCACGTGTACTTGTCCTTGAGTAGTTGTCATGCGTTACAACCCAAATTTGGGCCCATCTTTCTTGGACTCTTGGGGCCTTTTTCTCGAATACCGTTGTTTTTTTTATTCCTTTTACATGTCTGATATAGGTGCACATGAAATAGTAACATAAAATCAAACAAAAGTTTTCGATTATTGAAAATTAAATATTTTTGGGTGATTAAAGTTATTATGAAAATTCTGAAAGATTAAATTATATGGAGGCAGGCGTAAACTTTGTAGTTTTGCGTTTATATCTACATGTTCAAAATAACTTTTTTTTAAAAACAGTATTTTAACATATTCTATAATCTATTATATGAAAGTAGAAAGGATCTCTCCTGGATTTGACACATCAGCATTTGGGAAGATGACACGT
>OVBI01003236.1:0-13723 GCA_900406495.1 Sisymbrium altissimum
AAAGCGTCATCACTTTGCGCCACAAAAATGTCATATTCGAATCTCCGTTTTTGGCTGCGAGGAATGCACTGCTTCACCAACACCGGTTTCCCAACCTATCCAGCTTAATCATTAACATTCAGAGCCTCCTACACCAATATGACAACTGGAACCTTTGTCACATTGCAGGCTCTCGGAACAAAGTTGCTGACTCCGTCGCACAGAGTGTCACACGTGATCAACGATACCAATCATATATTGCGTGCAATGGACCAGCTTGGCTTCATCACCTTCTACAATCAGAAGCTTCATCTAGTTAATCCTTGCTCATCAAGATGGTTATTCCCTACTAATCGCATCTTGGTGTTAGCTTTCCTGTTAATCTCGGTACTTAGATTTGTCTATTTCCAAATGCCTACTGGCATTTTGTCTTTTTCCTTTTGGGCTTTCCCACGTTTTAGCCTTTTTTTTTTTAGACTAATAAACTCTTTGATGGGCCCGTTTCCCTCCTTTTTAATATTACCCAGCGTTAAAAAAAAAAAAATGTTGAAAAATTTTGTTGATCACATCCTTGTCATAGCAACTTCTCCTTTGGCTTCAGTTTGTCTTGAGAAAGCTAGATTTTTCTTTTTAGAATTTAAAGAGTACCACCTTTATGATATTTTTAAATACTATGTAAATGATGGTTATGTTCATTTATACCACTATGTTTAATGTCTATTGGCCTAATTTTCTCTAAATTTAATGAATCTACTATATGAAAGAGGAATCCCTTCTCCAAGAGTGGACACGTCAGCACCTTGAAAAAGGACACCTGTACTTCATCCAAAACGACGTCGTCTGTCCTTTTTTTTGCCTCCTCATTCTGCCCGTTATTCCCAAATGTCAAATCATTTCCTATGAACCCTAATTTGGATAAATCTCACCTTTGTTCAATCGCCGCTAACAATCTTAATCCCCAACTTTTCACGCTTTACACAACAATCGCCTATCTCTGTCGATTCTTATTTCTTCCTCCTTCGGTTCTCATTTTCGCCGTTCAAACTTAATCTCTAAACAACCTAAAATAATCTCCTCCGGATTTCCTCCCGAAATGAATCCCTGCACTTTCTCAGGTTTTATATGTGGTGTGTCGCTCACGAATTCATGGTAACTTCCCACATTCCAAATGCAGTTGTAGTCCGTCAAACCTAACCATGGTTTGTTATTACCTAAGTAATGAAAAGAATCGGAGGATCAGATCTAAACAGCCTTATCTCCTGTCTTTATCTCAGTTTTTTTCACCACATTCTTTTGTGTTGCTGAAGTAGACATACGTTTTTATGTTCTTTTTTCTGAAGGAAAGCAAATTTCACAAGTTTATGTCTCCAAAATAATGAGATAATGAATGTCTAATTCTGAAGAGTTCATAATTCTGATTTTTAATTATTTATACATACAGACATACACGTATATGTCATTGTTTCTTTGTTCTGATCACAGGGACCTCAAGCAATAGGGATGGGCAAAGAGGCTCAGCGTTTTGAAGTAGCTGGAGAGTTGTATAAGAAAGCTAATGATATCTTGGGGTATCTTCCTTTGCTTTTAAACCTTTTTTTTATTTGTTTTTCTTCGTTTACTGAATGAGTAAAACCTTCTTTTGTTTGTTTTTGGTTTATTTGAGATATGATCTTCTTAACATTTGTGTTAATGGACCAAAAGAGAAGCATGATTTGATTATCATAAGCTAGCTAGGCAGGTACATATTTGCAATTTTGGTTTGGGGTGTGTTAACATCCAAATTTGTATGGTCTCTTTTTTTTTTTTTTTTGGAACAAAAATTTGTATGGTCTCTAAGTTTTAGGTTTCCGGTTTTATCAGCCTGCTATCTATGTCACAAGTCTACCAGCAATTAAATTACTTCGTGTGAGTTCTTTTACGAATTCAGCGCCACATATAAGCTTACTCCTCCTCCGCCACCACCGTCTGTCTTTCGGCGTTCTGTCTTAACTTAATTGCGTTGATCTTTGTTTTAAGTTCAGGCCAATGGATTCTACTTCGTATTCCTTCATTGGATTGCCCAATCAAATGATGTAGTGAGATGATCGGCTATATAGAGAAATCTATCAGATTTTAATCGTTTTAAGTTCCGATATACGCTGGAACAAAAAAAAAAGACATTAAAATGTCGGAGAAGAAGGGAAGGAAAGAGGAGGTGGTGACGAGAGAGTACACCATCAACCTCCACAGACACCTTCATTGCTGGTAGTTATAATATAATTACTGAACTCTTCTGCTTCAGTTTGTTATGTTGGTTTTAAACTTTGTGCTGTTTGATGGTTATATTACTTAGTTAGCAGTTGTACATCGCGCTTAATCAAGCTGAAATCTCTATAGTGAGTTCTAAAGATATGTTTTATTTAATTCGACTTGTGTACTCAACTTTTGGCATGGAAATCACTTTTAGAGAGCTTGTTTGACTTTTTAAAGTTGGAAATATGTGTGTAAACAGTACCTTAAAGAGGAAAGCTCCAAAGGCAATCAAGGAGATAAGGAAGCTTGCAGAGAAGGCCATGGGGACAAAGGATGTGAGAGTGGATGTGAAGCTGAACAAGCAGATTTGGAGCAAAGGTATAAGAGGTCTTCCTAGAAGGATCAGAGTCCGAATTTGCTCGTAAGAGAAACAATGGCAAAGATGCAAAGGAAGAGTTCTTCTCCCTTCTCACTGTTGATGAAATCCCTGCCGAAGGACTCTCTGGGATTGGCACTAAATTCATCGAAGAAAAAGATAGAACTATCTTCAAACCTTTTATTCAGATTTTTCCTTTTTTTTTTAAACTCTGTAGTGACTTCCAATTAGTGATTGCAGTTATTGGAGAATATTTATCTTCTTTATTAGTTCTTGGTTCATGATTCATGAAATACGATTGACGCATAATCTCAGTGTAGGTACAATTCGACCATCTTTTTCGATTTATGATTGATAAGATAGTACACCAATTTCAAGCGAATTGTTTGAGTAGTTCGAGAATTTAGTTCACATTAGAGTTTGCCTTTATGACTTGGAATTTGCTTCATGTTGCCTTTGAGACTTGGAAATTATAGTTTCTGTCATCCATGAGAGATGTTCAAGGGGGAACATGAATTTTTGGATTCTATTTTAGTACTACTTTAGTTTTAGGATATTTGATTCAGCTAGTGATTCTGACTCGATCATAACTTGTAAAAGATAAGAAGAGTTCTCATAATTTACAAAAAAAAAAGAAGAGTTCTCAATTTTTTTTTTGGTAACTCAAGTATCTGAGCTTTTAAGGGTTCAACTAGCACCGTGTCCAAATGGATCTGGTGTGGTCCTGTGAGCCAAACGGAAGCCTTGTTAAATCCGCTGATATTATGCATATATTGTCGAGACATCCTAATTTCAGTATCCAATAGGCATGAGACAATGTTGTATGATTAACTAACTTAAAAGGCTCAGTGTACTCTCCTAATCTGAGACCACAAGGCACATCAACTGAAATGATTATTTATTTATTGCTTTCATACTATATATATAATTAAAAGTTTATTAATTTAATTACCAGTTCACTAGCCGAGTTGGATTTAACATCCAAATAATTAAAATATCAAATATAAACACAAAGAACATAATAATTAATTGATTAATATCATAATTTATATTTGATACTAGATACTAAGGAGTCATTCAAATAATACAACGAAAACAAAAAAAATATAGAAACAGTATTCGAAAAGAAAAAAGGATTTACATAAGTAAAATTGAATGACCAATCTTAAAAATGGAAAAGAAAATCTGATAACAAAAAAATAAATAAAAAGAAAATAAAACCACAAAGTAAAATAACATATCAAATAGAAAAAAATGAAAATTTTTTTTTCAAAACATAAATAGTAAAAAAAACAACAAAAATTCATTAGAAAATAAATTAATAGAAATATCCCGCGCGTAGCGCGAGTTTTCACCTAGTGAATAGATAAAACGTGAAAGAAAAACTTGAATATATATCTAATTTAAATATTTGAATATATATCTAATTTAAATATTTGAATATATATCTAATTTAATGAATGAATAGTTTTTCATTTCTGCCAATGATTTTTGATAAATGTTTTTTTTTGTTGCCCAAAAAAAAAAATATATCAAAAATCATTGGCAGAAATGAAAAACTCAGATATATATTCAAATAAAACTTGTAGTCTTATTTTGATTTTTAGGTTATACTTTTCTTGTGGTTAGAAGATACAAAGTTTTGTGAAAAATGATCCTCCGGAAAGTATACTCACGCTACATCTGTTTCAACTTCCCCTTCACTCACGAACGTTCTTTGTTAAGTCATCTTCAGTTTTTCCCTTGGGATTCTAATGTCGACAAGTTCAAGGCGTGGAGACAAGGAAGGACAGGTTATCCATTGGTTGATGCCGGAATGAGAAAGCTTTGGGCTCCAGGATGGATACATAACAGAATAAGAGTAATTGCTTCAAGCTTCGCCGTGAAATTTCTTCAGCTTCCGTGGAAATGGGGGTATGAAGTATTTCTCGGATACTTTAATGGATGCTGATTTGGAATGTGACATTCTTGGTTGATAGTATATCTCTGGCAGCTTACCTGATGGCCACGAGCTTGATCGATTGGATAATCCTGAGGTAACCAAAGCATTTTCGATACTAGTTTTTGAAAAAACCTAAAGGGTTAAGGTTTTTTCTTTATATTTTTTTTTCAGTTACAAAGAGCTAAATTTGATCCGGAAGGTGATTACGTGAGACAATGGATTCCTAAGCTAGCGTGGTTACCAACGGAATGGATTCATCATCCTCATGGGGCGCTCCTTCATCTGTGATTATAGCCTCTGGTGTTGAACTAGGTAGTAGCTATGTTAAACCCATTGTAGACTTAGACACGGCACGTGAGCTACTTACTAAAGCGATATTCAGGACGCGGGAAGCTCCGGCCGAGATTGTCGTGGACAGCTAATTCTGAAGCTTTTGGCATCAATGACCAATAAAAGGAAAGAAAACGAGATTTGCCAAAATGTTACCTCTAATGATCAACAGGTTCCTTCTGCTCTTCATTAGAATGGTTTGAAGAGATTGAAAGCCGATTCTTCTTCATCGGCCAAGGTAGAATAGGAGCATGAGCTTTTACTCGGTACCACAACCACAACAACAACAATCTTGTTCGTTAATGTGGGAAGGGAAGAATTTGCAAGATATTCAAGATTCCTCTTCGGATAGAATTACAAGCTTAACAAAATATGTTTAAATTCGAAAGAAATTTCAAATTAATATATCTTTGTTTGATATTTTTTTTCTTCTTTTCCGATACTAGCCGTTTTTACTAATTATCTAGATATGATTAAAGAGAACATAATAAAAAGTACCTGAGAGAGTAACAAAAAACTGTTTGTTGTTTTGCATCAGAAAGAAAAAAAAAACACTTCAGAAATCAATTTCGAGTAATTATTTTCTTAAAAATTATATAAATCTGATTAAAGAAGATAACAAAAGTAGGATATTTGAGAAAGATTCTGATAAAAACTAACAAAAAAGATTTATGAAAAATCTGATAAAAACAACAAGAAATATCCTAACAAAACGCGATAATCAAGAGAAAAAGAAACAAATTTAAAATAAATTTAAACAACAATATTCTCCTAGATTTTCTCCGATACAGCTTCCCCGGAGAGATCCTCAAGTGACTTTCCCTTAGGCTCCGGCGTAAGAAACGTGAAACACAAGCCAGCAAAACTGATTCCTGCCATGATCAGTAACGTCGACCTCATCCCCACAGCCTTCACCAAAGCAGCAAAACCAAAAGAACCAACAATAGCACCGGCTTTACCGGTAGCCGCAGAGATACCGTGACAAGTTGCCCTAAGCCTCGCCGGAAAAATCTCAGCCGGGACAATGAAAGTAGTTGCATTAGGTCCAAAATTTGCGAAGAAAAAAGTGAGAGAGTAGAGAACTATGAAACCAATTCGGTGATCCGGTAAGGTCCAATGGTGGTATGGTATGGCTAAAGCGATCAAGCAAAGCGTCATCATGAAGAATCCCATGACCTGAATTTTGAACCGTCCGATCCAGTCGATGAAACCTACGGTGAACCAGTAACCAGGAACGGTGCCGCAAATAGCTATTAGGGATTGTGCCCTAGCGATCATAAAGAGCTCTTCGATTGCGTTCATGGTTTTCGCCGAGGGTAACCAACCGATGGTGGTGAAAATATCTTTCTGGAACAGGTTTTGGCTGTAGTAAGCGATGTCGAGGAGGAACCAACAGATGGCTGTTCCGAATAGGTGAAGTCCGTGGCGGCGGAGGAATTTCATGGAAAACAAGCCAAACTCGTCCGAAGAAAGACTAGCTTGGTCATGTTTCGCAGAAGAGGCTTCAATCTCTACCTTGAGAACCTTAGACATATCCGCAGCAGCTTGCTCCGCGTTCTTGGCGACTAGATTAGTGTAACGAGCGGTTTCAGGCATCTGCACACGCCAGTAGTAAGTCAAGAGAGCCGGTATAGCGCCTAACATCAGGATGATCCTCCATACGTAATCAGCCTGCGGGACGGTGGAGCCAGCCGGGTCGACCATATAGGCTGGAGACGGAAAGTGAAGCTCGAAAATATGCGAGACAAGTAGCGAAACACCTCCTGCGGCCACGATCCCAAACCCTTGCATGGCGAAAACGGCTGCTATGAACGCCCCACGAGTACGTTTGTTGGCATACTCGGACATGATCGTAGCCGATAGAGGATAGTCACCACCGATGCCAAACCCGAGCCAGAAGCGGAAGAAGCAGAGCGTTACCATGACGGATTTCGGGTCGCTGCCAAGGGAAAGACCAGAGCAAATGGAGCATAAGGTCATGATCACGAGAGTCAAGCCGTAAACTCTCTTACGGCCGAGCTTGTCGCCTAGACACCCGAAGAAAATCTGTCCGAGTAACGTTCCGGCAAAGGCCACACCGCTTACGGCGGCAGAAATGTTGTCAGGGAGGGCTCCGGGAGAGGAGGAGCCAGGTTTATGATAGTAGATCCGCCCGAGGAGCTTCGTGACGAGAGATATCACAAAGAGATCGTATGAATCCGTAAAGAAACCCATACCGGAGATAACTACTGCCTTGACGTGGTACCATTGAGTCTTTGCAACGTCAAGAGCTCTCAAGATGCTTCCTTTTTCTTCGTCAGCCATGGCGAATTTTTCTCTGTTCTCTCTGAATACAAAACAAGTCAAAAAAATTGTTACTAGTATATAGAAAAAGTTGTTGTAACAAGATTCTCTACTTGGATAAGGATTTGGACTAAAAGTATACGTACGTTTTTTGAAACACAAAAAACTATCAACAAACTATACAAAAAAACGAAGAAAAAGGATTCGACACTTGAGCTGATAATATTGCGATAAAGGAGGTTACACACAGAAAGATCATGCACGATGGTTTCTCTCATGCCACATTCATGATTCATTGGACACATTAGTTTCCGTGTTGAAACATATGATAATAGTTGCAAACAAATCTATATAAGTATTCTGTTTAGAAATTAAAATATAATTAGGAACAAATTAAGTGGTTACCAACAAGGTATTGAGATCTTCAAAGACTCGTTTTCTCCTTAGGTGAATACTCGTTAGGTTTATAGCTTTATGTATATATAGAGAATAGAGATGAGAGCACAATAGCATATTCTATTGGGAAAAAAGAATACCGGAATAGAATTATCTGAAAAGACAATGATCAATTTTTTAAAAAATATAATAATATTTTAAAATCTATTTTGATTAATATTGGAAAAGATTTTTTTTGTTGATATCCGATAGTAATATATTGTAACTGAGGATATTCTTTTTCAAATGTGCCTCAATAGTAAATAACTCCAGTTTACAGGATCGGAACAAGCCACTGGCCTATGCACTCATCATAGGCTTTTGGAGAGATGAAGTTTGGAGTTCATTAGAAAAATTAAAGAGAGCATATTGAATTATAGATTTGAGAATTTTTTTTTTAATTCTTTCTTATTTGAATGTGATATTTATACTTTTTGAGATATCAACTTATTAAATTAATCATTTATACAAATTGTGTAAATTCCAACTTATTAAATAATTATAATTTCGTTAATAAAATTTATCAAATAGGACTTGAAAGGATCTAAGAAACAATTTATAGTTAAAACAATAATGAATTAAATATCACCACTTATAATAGTATTTGAATTTTTTATACATAGTTTAAATTCAAACTTAAAAAATAAAATACAAACTTTTGAAATAAAAAATAGAAAACATTCCTTGAAAATTAAAATTTTAAAATTTACAACACCTATAGAACACAAATTTAACCAAAAAAGTATTATATACCATTTTAAATATTTTTTCAAAAAAATCCGAAATATCCTAATTTTTTTTCAAATCTACTCAAATTTCAACTTTTCTTACATTTTATTGGAAAATTATATATACACAAAATAACGTTTTTTTAAATTTTAAACAGTTTTTTTTTTAATTTGTCACTATTAAATCACTTAAAATACTCTGAAATTTATGAAAAAAATTCTTATTAAATCATCAATAAACTTTTATTTTTATTTTATTTTAAATCCCAACAAAACCACTTAAATATCATCTAAACCCACCTAAAATTCATCAAATATCTCCAAGTTCTTCTAAACCCCTAATCCAACAAGCACCTTTAAAAGTTCAATCAATGAAATCGAAGATATTTAAGCATAATGGAGAACTGACATATTCTTATAACATTATAACGTCAAGATCGGCGAACAAACAAAATGAAAACAAAAAATAAACATCGCACTCAGAATAACAAAACAAAATATATAGAAATACAATAGTTTTCATCGTGATCATTTCTCGACCTCAGTCTCACCGGAGAGTTCTTCAAGAGACTTACCCTTGGGCTCAGGGACAAGGAAGGTGAAGAGCATACCAACGAAGTTAATGACACCAAGCATGATCAGTGAGTTTTTGACTCCAATGCCCGGTGGATATCCTGCGTCCGTCTTGGTCTTATCCTGTGGCTGAGCCGCGTATAGGAACCCGAAAGCTCCCACAATGGCCCCAGCCTTACCTGTCGCGGCTGATATTCCATGGCATGTGGACCTTAACCTAGCCGGGAAGATCTCAGCAGGTACAATGAAGGTGGTTGCGTTTGGTCCAAAATTGGCGAAGAAGAAAGTAAGAGAGTACATAACCACGAAGCCGATACGGTTGTCTGGTTTGATCCAGTGGTCGTAAGGGAAGGCAATGGCAAACATAAAGACAGTCATCATGAAGAACCCCATTAACTGGATTGCAAATCTTCCCATAATATCAATAAACGCAACCGTGAACCAGTAACCAGGGACAGTACTGCAAAGCGCGATGAGAGTCTGAGCCCTACCAATCTTGAAAACCTCATGGATAGCGTTCATGGTGGATGCCTTAGGGATCCATCCGATGGCCGAGAAGATATCCTTTTGGAACAAGTTCTGGCTGTAGAAGGCAATATCAAGCAAGAACCAAGTGGATGTACATCCAAGGAGGGGAAGACCATGGCGTTTAAGGAATTCCTTGGAAAACAAGCCATAGTTAAGTCTTGGGTCTTTAACGATATCTTCCGCTCTTTCCTCCATCTCAAGCTCCACTTGTAAAACCTTGGACATGTCTTGTGTGGCCTGTTTGATGTTTTTTGCCACCAAAGCGGTGTACCGAGCGGTTTCTGGCATTTTCATTCTCCAGTAGTAGGTCAAGGCTGCGGGTAGAGCACCAAACATGACGATGATTCGCCAGATGTAATCAGCTTGAGGAGGCGTTGAGAGAGCCCTGTCAACAGCATAGATCGGTGATGGGAACTTCTTGTCGAATATGGAAGATACTGCAAGTGCCACGAAACCTCCGGCCAAGATACCGATACCTTGCATAGCGAACACCGCAGCGATGAAAGCACCACGAGTCTTCTTGTTAGCGTATTCAGACATAATGGTGGCTGAAAGAGGGTAGTCACCTCCAATACCGAATCCTAGCCAAAACCTAAATATGAATTACTTGTATGTTAGTATACCAAAAAAATATATATATATATATATATGTAGAGATACGAGGTTACATATTTTTCTTTTTTTCAAAAAGTATAGAGATATCAGGTTTAAATTTTGACGAAGATATCAGGTATCCGCAACAAGATTATTAGTAAATCATGCATATATGATTATTATTGTACCTGAAGAAGCAGAGGGTGGTCATGACACTCTTGGCTTTGTTACCGAAGGAGAGACCTGAAGCGACGGAGCACAGAATCATCATGATCAAAGTGATACCATACACCTTTTTCCTTCCAAGCTTGTCACCGAGCCATCCGAAGAAGAGCTGACCAGCAAGGGTCCCACAAAGAGCCACACCATTGACCGCAGCCGCAACATGAGGGGGAAGTGAGCCAGGCTTGTCTGACAATGGGTTGAAGTAGTAGATGCGGCCAAGGAGCTTGGTCACCAGAGAGACACAGAAGAGATCGTAGGCATCTGTAAAGAAACCCATACCAGCTATTACAATCGCCGTGAAATGGTAAAGTTGCGTCTTCGCAACATCGAGTGCCTTGAGCACTCCTAGTTGTGTTTCAGCCATATTGCCTTGACCTCTATGAACAAACAAGGTAAACAAACCAGGATTTCAGTTCATCAGTTCTGTTGTGTAGAACCCCATGTAATATCATGTATGTATGAGAAAAAAAAAGTTCACAATTTTTTTTTTTTGAACCTTACCCAACAAAAAAAAATTATTTGTAAGTTCTTAAAGATAGTACGTTTTCCTTTGTCTGAAAAAAAATATAAATTATTTTTGAGTTTTACAAGGTTATGGTACGTACGTTCTTCTTTGTATGAAAAAAAAATTGTAAGTTTTCAAAGACTACAGGTACACGTTCGCCTTTGAAAACTTAAAAGACCAGTTAAAAAAGAAATTATTTCGGTAATATCTTTTTTTTTTTTTGAAAAAAGAAACCAACATGATAAGGTATAAAACAAATTCGATGGAGGTAAGTAATATTCACCTTAATCAGCTTTGAAGGAGATTCAGAACTTCTACGGAGAGTTAGACGAAAGAAATAGACAGAGAAGATATCTGGTGATTAGAAATGAATAATTGTGGTGGCAATTTATAGAGAAGTAGAAGGAGAAGGATTTTCTAAAAAGAGAAAGACCTGCAAGCAACGTGATCGCCTGCTTCTACTTGATTAGTTTAATTTTTAAGTAATCCATTTGGGTTTTCGCAAAACAAAAGCTTTTGTGTGATTAACAATTATATAAAACCAGACTCTTTTATACCAGTTGTAACACATGCCGTTTATAAATGTTAACCATATCATGACACGCAGCAACATATCAATAATCTTCATTTAAACATTCTAGTTTAAATTTTAGATTCTGATTTTTATCAAAATTTGAAGTTTAAATACATCAATTTGGATGAAAATTTAAGAATTACATGATCTTAGAATAGAAAAAATAGTAATGGATTATAACTATATAGTTCCGACGTAGCTGTATTAATTGTTCCTAAGCGACGAATTAATAATACGTTCTCACATCTAATCGAATCAGGGTCATATTAGCGGAGGTGCTAAAGAGAAAGTCTCTGCAGAGTCTATAACAAAGCAACAAAAGTTATATATATTTTACATTTCAAACATTTTTTTCAACAATATTTGCATATAAATAGGAACAATTTAACAATATTGAACAAGGCGAACAATATTTTGATTGAACCGGCCCTACATGTAGTAGATTTTTTAGAGATTAGTATATATTGAAATGAATTTCCAAGAAAATGCGTATGCTGTAAAATTGATATGTATATATACATACATGCATCAAAAATTGGTGAATGCAGCTTCCAGTGTGTAATTCCATTAAGATATTAAATTAATTTTGGTAATTTTTCGTTTCTAATCTTTATCGTTTTGATCCTTCATTATTTATCAGCTAATGAAGTATTACATGATAATGAAGTAGCTATACTAATAAAACACAAAACACTTAAAAATAATTTTGATCTTATGAGTAATTTACAAAGAAATGTCACTAAATTATTTATAAAGATAATATAAATTCATTAAGGATATTATCAATTTAAAAAATTTGAATATAATAGATTACATATACCTAATTATACGCAATCATTTAGATTTTAACTACCAAAATAATTTTTAACATTTTTATCATTAATCATTTTTAGTTATTATATATAATTTTCTCATTTTTTCTAATATTACTTTTGTATAAAATTAAATAATTACATTATTCATATAAAAATATTTTGTATATGATATAAAAATATTTTTAAAATTATTATAAAAATTATGATGATACACTATATAATACGAATTAGAATCATAATCCAATTTAAATAAGTTCTAACTAAGATCAATATATTTATATTTTATTTTTCTACAAAGTAAAATACGTAATAACAAAAATAAAACTAATAAATACAACTAACTAATAAGTTAAAATATGGAACATTTTATAAATGTTATTTTTTAAATTTTATAAATAATCCACTTTAGATTTTTATTTTTTATTTACAATTACTCTGATTTTGACATATAATTATACTACTTCATATTGATCACAAACTCTCAGTCATTCCAACGAACTTCTTTGTCCCGAATCAAACATATATAAATATACGATAGTTGGTCAACATTGGTTACAACTTACAAGTAACGGGCCAAACTACAAACTAAAATTCTACATAAATTTTCAGTAAAAAAAAATGTACGTAAATTACAGTCTATTTTTGGTAATTCAAATGGGATGCACATCTTTAGTTAAATTACTTTTATTGTTGATCTTCTTATTAGTATCGTTTTGTGTGGATTTCGATTAGAAGCTATTTTAATGGCAACATAAGTCTCGGTTACAAATTTCTTCATTTCTTTTTTTTTGTAGTCGAATTGTTCAAATCTTAACAGTTGACATTTGAGGAGTGACAAACTGACAATCAGGATACATATAGTCACGAAGATTATTTATCATTTAGCAAAAGTCAAAATCATTATTAAAACAAAGCATATTCGGAAATCATAGGATATTCGGAAGAATATAAGCATATGTTTTCAAGTAATTAATATTAAGTTCAGATCGTAGTGGACTTAGTTGCTATCATATATATATCCATAGCAAATATTTTTAAATCAATCAATCCAACTCATACCAAGTATATATATATCTGTGTGTGTCTTATACCATTTAATTTAATTTATTTTTTTATTAGTTTCTCTTGTAACTTACTTTGAGATATAAAAAAAATGCTTTCATGTGGAGACTTCGATCAGCTATGTACAAATTAATGTTTCAAATAGTTTTACATGTTTAGTTGGTATGCAAGTGGTAGACATGTATAAACGAAATATAATCATAATAACAATTATAAAGAAGTTAATAGCGTGAGATGTTGACAAAAAAAAAAAAGGGTGAGATAAGAAATCAAATAAATATAACAATGACCGACCACCAAGTATCGATTGATCACATTTTTCACACAATAAAAGCAAATGTAGAGGTGCACCAATAACAAATATCACATCACCCATCGCAAAAATAGTAAAATTGCAAAAGAAGGCTTAAATAACAGGAATCAATAGAAAAAAAAACAGATTTGAAAATATGACGGCCTAATCATTTCTCAACCTCTGTCTCACCGGATAACTCTTCAAGAGACTTACCCTTGGGCTCAGGGACAAGGAAGGTGAAGAGCAT
>OVBI01003237.1:0-13722 GCA_900406495.1 Sisymbrium altissimum
ATCTATATTATACTATTATTTGCGTATATTTCGATTCAAGTTATTTTCTTTCAAATTTTTTAAGTTCATTTAATTTGTTTAATTAGCTTTGATTTCTGTTGTGCTTTGTGTTTACATTGGGTTGAAGTTTAGTGTAATTCGTTATAATTTGGATAATAGCCAAATCTTGATAAAGTAAAAGTCAGGCATTTAGCAGATTATACACAAACCTTGACAAAGTGAAGGGTATACAATAAGCAGTTTATACGGAAACCTTTATAAAGAAAAATGCAGGCGATAAGCAGGTTGTACGAAAACTTTTAGAAAGTAAACTGCAGGAAATCAGCAGAGTATACGAAAATAACCTTGCATTTGTTTTCTTTGTTATAGTATTATTTCGTATTTCTGGATTCAAGTAATTGTCTTTACATGTTATAATTTCATGCAATATGTGTAATTAGTTTTAATTTTTGTTTCGATTTGCTGTTTAGTTGAGTGTAAGTCGTTTTAATTTGTTTTTAATTTGGTATCTTTATTATACTACTATTTGCGTATATTTCGATTCAAGTTATTCTCTTTTAAAATTGGTAAGTTCATTTAATTTTTTTTAATTAGTTTTGATTTCTGTTGTGCTTTGTGTTTATATTGGGTTGAAGTTGAGTGTAATTCGTTATAATTTGGATTATAGGCAAACCTTGATAAAGTAAAAGCCTGGCACTGAGCAGATTATACACAAACCTTGACAAAGGGAAGGGCATGCAATAAGTAGTTTATACGAAAACCTTTATAAAGTAAAATGCAGGCGATAAGCAGATTGTAGGAAAACAATTAGAAAGTCAACTGCAGGCAATAAGCAGAGTATACAAAAACCTTGCATTTGGTTTCTTTGTTATAGTATTATTTCGTATTTCTGGATTCAAGTAATCGTCTTTACATGTTTTAATTTCATGCAATATGTGTAATTAGTTTTAATTTGTGTTTCGATTTGCTGTTTAGTTGAGTGTAAGTCGTTTTAATTTATTTGTAATTTGATATCTTTATTATACTACTATTTGCGTATTTTTCGATTCAAGTTATTTTCTTTTTAATTTTGTAAGTTCATTTAATATGTTTAATTAGCTTTGATTTCTGTTGTGCTTTGTGTTTATACTAGGTTGAAGTTAAGTGTAATTCGTTATAATTTGGATTATAGGCAAACCTTGATAAAGTAAAAGTTTGGCACTTAGCAGATTATACGCAAACCTTGACAACGTGAAGGGCATGCAATAAGCAGTTTATACGAAAACCTTTATAAAGTAAAATGCAGGCGATAAGCAGATTGTACGAAAACCTTTAGAAAGTAAACTGCAGGCAATAAGTAGAGTATACGAAAACCTTTCATTTGGGTTCTTTGTTATAGTATTATTTCGTATTTATTGACAAGGAATTGTCTTTACATGTTGTAATTTCATGCAATATGTGTAATTAGTTTTAATTGGTTTTTTGATTTGCTGTTTAGTTGAGTGTAAGTCGTTTTAAGTTGTTTGTAATTTGGTATCCTTATAAAACTAGTATTTGCGTATTTTTCTATTCTTTTAAATTTTTTAAGTTCATTTATTTTGTTTAATTAGCTTTGACTTCTGTTATGCTTTGTCTTTATATTGGATTGAAGTTGAGTGTAATTCGTTATAATTTGGATTATAGGCAAACCTTGATAAAATAAAGGTTAGGCATTTAGCAGATTATACGCAAACCTTGACAAAGTGAAGAGCATGCATTAAGCAGTTTATACGAAAACCTTTATAAAGTAAAATGCATGCGATAAGGAGATTGTATGAAAACCTTTAGAAAGGAAACTGCAGGCAATAAACAGATTATACGAAAACCTTGCATTTGGTTTCTTTGTTATAGTATTATTTCGTATTTCTGGATACAAGTAATTGTCTTTACATATTGTAATTTCATGCAATATGTGTAATTAGTTTTAATTTGTATTTCGATTTGCTGTTTAGTTGAGTGTAAGTCGTTTTAATTTGTTTGTAATTTTGTATCTTTATTATACTATTATTTATGTATTTTTTTTATTAAAGTTATTTTCTTTCAAAT
Source organism: Sisymbrium altissimum (assembly GCA_900406495.1). Taxonomy (NCBI): domain Eukaryota; kingdom Viridiplantae; phylum Streptophyta; class Magnoliopsida; order Brassicales; family Brassicaceae; genus Sisymbrium; species Sisymbrium altissimum. The sequence goes on from OVBI01003237.1 coordinate 2,065, forward strand.
TTTGTAAGTTCATTTAATTTGTTTAATTAGCTTTGATTTCTGTTGTGCTTTGTGTTTATATTGGGTTGAAGTTGAGTGTAATTCGTTATAATTTGGATTATAGGCAAACCTTGATAGAGTAAAAGCCAGGCACTTAGCAGATTATACGCAAACCTTGACAAAGTGAAGGGTATGCAATAAGAAAATTACACGAAAACCTTTATAAATTAAAATGCTGGAGATAAGCAGATTGTATGAAAACTTTTAGAAAGTTAACTGCAGGCAATAAGCAGAGTATACGAAAACCTTGCATTTGGTTTCTTTGTTATAGTATTATTTCGTATTTCTGGATTCAAGTAATTGTCTTTAAATGTTGTAATTTCGTGCAATATGTGTAATTAGTTTTAATTTGTTTTTTGATTTGCTGTTTACTTGAGTGTAAGTCGTTTTAATTTGTTTGTAATTTGGTATCCTTATTATACTAGTATTTGCGTATTTTTCGATTCAAGTTATTTTGTTTCAAATTTTGTAAGTTCATTTAATTTGTTTAATTAGCTTTGATTCCTGTTGTACTTTCTGTTTATATTGGGTTGAAGTTGAGCAGAATTTGTTATAATTTGGATTATAGGCAAACCTTGATAAAGTAAAAGCCACACACTTAGCAGATTATACGCTAATTTTGACAAAGTAAAGGGCATGCAATAAGCAGTTTGTACGAAAACCTTTATAAAGTAAAATGCAGGCGATAAGCCGATTGTACGAAAACCTTTAGAAAGTAAACTGCAGGCAATAAGTAGAGTATACGAAAACATTTCATTTGGGTTCTTTGTTATAGTATTATTTCGTATTTATTGACAAGGAATTGTCTTTACATGTTGTAATTTCATGCAATATGTGTAATTAGTTTTAATTTGTTTTTTGATTTGCTGTTTAGTTGAGTGTAAGTCGTTTTAAGTTGTTTCTAATTTGGTATCCTTATAAAACTAGTATTTGCGTATTTTTCTATTCAAGTTATTTTCTTTTAAGTTTTGTAAGTTCATTTAATTTGTTTAATTAGCTTTGATTCCTGTTGTGCTTTGTGTTTATATTGGGTTGAAATTTAGTTGAATTCGTTAAAATTTTGATTATAGGCAAATCTTGATAAAGTAAAAGCCAGGCATTTAGCAGATTATACACACCTTGACAAAGTGAAGGGCATGCAATAAGCAGTTTATACGAAAATCTTTATAAAGTAAAATGCAGGCGATAAGCAGATTGTACGAAAACCTTAAGAAAGTAAACTGCAGGCACTTAGCAGATTATACGCAATCCTTGACAAAGTGAAGGGCATGTAATAAGCAGTTTATACGAAAACCTTTATAAAGGAAAATGCAGGCGATAAGCAGATTGTATGAAAACCTTTAGAAATTCAACTGCAGGCGATAAGCAGATTGTACAAAAGTCTTTAGAAAGTAAACTGCAGGCAATAAGTAGAGTATACGAAAACTTTGCATTTGGTTTCTTTGTTATAGTATTGTTTCGTATTTCTGGATTCAAGTAAATGTCTTTATATGTTGTAATTTCATGTAATATGTGTAATTAAGTTTAATTTGTGTTTTGATTTGCTGTTTAGTTTAGTGTAAGTCACTTTAATTTGTTTGTAATTTGGTATCTTTATTATACTACTATATGCATATTTTAACGCTCCTGACTTCGAAGACTGAGAGATTAATGGTTTTTTTGACGTTTGGTGTTGAGATGAGAAAGGAAAATGAATGTTAAATGAAACGTCGTACAGGGTGAGTAATGATGAGATGTGAGATAATTTGAAAGGACATGTACAGAGTATTTTAATTTTTACATGGTTTTCTATGAGTTTTTATATTGGGAAAAAGAAAACGTAGATAATATGGTGGCGTTTTAACTTATTTTTCATAACGACCCCTATACTTTTTTGAGGATTTCCAATTTTTATCTAAATTCATAGTTTAATTTAAAACATTTTTACTAAAATTATAATCTTAAATTAAAACTTAAAGAAATGAATTAACACATATGAACGCGTACATACATTTTAAATAGATATTTATATTTCTTATTTCGGTTGAGTTATAATATCTATTTATCTCAATATTGTACTTATCCTAAATTTAAGTGGAAATTTAGATAAATGGTAATTTTCCATAAATATAAATACTTAAATTTAATTAAAATTATTTTTAGTAGAAGCAGTGTAAAAATGAATTATGACATTTCTATAGCAAATTGTAGTTTACTTAATACTCCCTCTGTTTTTGAAAGAGTGTCATTCTGACATTCGTCACACAAATTAAGAAATGTTAAAGAATATGATTATTTCATCACTCAAACCTACAAGTGTCTTTTGCATGGACATGGTGTACCAAGTGTCATTTTATTGTATGAGTCATCTTGTAAAGAGATTAGTCACCTTGTTAGGTGTCGTCATCTTAATCTCTTCTTAACCCCTATAAATACGAGGTTTGCAAATATGTAAAATATAAGTAAGTATAAGTAATATAAGTGAGAGTTCAATACAATCACTAGTACCACCACTCTCTAAAAGTTCTATTATATAGTTTGAGCATATAGTATATAATAAGGTTCCATTATATATCATATTGTAAAAATTTCACAACACGTTATCAGCATGACCGTCTCAATATCGTTACTCTGTCCAAACATCTCCCACTCCATTCTTTACCAAATGGAGGTAACATCTATATTATGTCAATATTATTTTAAATTGATAACAAATTATTTGCAGATGCAGGTTATATATCTGATCCACATAAAGCAGGATCGCAAACCGGATACGTTTTCACAATGGGTGGAACTGCGATTTCGTGGCGTTCTCAGAAACAGGGTTTGGTTGCTACTTCTTCAAATTATGCAGAAGTCATAGCACTTAATGCAGCATGTAATGAATGCGTATGGCTTAGATCGATGATATATCATATAGAAGAAGTTAGCGGGCTGGACATCAGAAAAGAACCTACAAAAGTATTTGAAGATAATGCAGCTTGTGTTGCTCAACTAAAAGAAGGTTACATCAAGAGAAATATGACGAAGCATATCCCTCCGAGATTTTTCTTTTATCCCAAAGAACTTGAGAAAAATCAAGAAGTTGATATTCAGTACACCCGCGCAAGTAACAATGTTGCAGGTCTTTTCACAAAGGCGCTTCCTGCTTCAACGTTTCGAAAGCATGTTCAAAATATTATAATGCGTCATATACGAGATATTTGAAAGAGGAAGATGCCAGCTGATTTCAGGGGGAGCTTGCGTCACTGTACTCTTTTTCCCTTTGTCATGATTTTTATCCCACATGGTTTTTACATGACAAGGTTTTTAACGAGGCAGCACGCAGCAAACCAAGGAGTGATGAATACTCAAGCGGGAGTGTTAAAGAATATAATTATTCATCACTCAAAGCTACAAGTGTCTTTTGCATGGACAAAGTGTACCAAGTGTCATGTTATTGTATGAGTCATCTTGTAAAGAGATTAGTGACCTTGTTAGGTTTCGTCATCTTAACCTCTCCTTAACCCCTATAAATAGGAGGTTTACAAATATGTAAAATATAAGTAAGTATAAGTAATATAAGTGAGAGTTCAATACAATCACTCGTAGCACCACTCTATAAAAGTTCTATTATATAGTTTAAGCATATAGTATATAATAAGGTTCTATTCTATATCATATTGTAATAATTTCACAACAAGAAATACAATTAAAATTACTTTATCCCTTTCTTTTATTTATATAACTACAGTTTATACCATTGTTTAATAAAATTTACTGTCATTAAATCATTTATGCAATCGAGGGATCTATTCAAATTCTCTGTAAGACATAGTCATTGATCATAAATGCACTCTGTAAAAAAATTAACCATTTTGTTAAATTTAATAATATAATAATAAAAATATTTTTTTTTAGTTTGAGATTTGGTAATTGGAGATGATAAAAAAGCGAAACACTTTTTTAAAAACAAAAAAATATTAACCTACAATAAACACTCTTTCAAATACAGAGGGAGTAAACAAAATCAAAATAATATAGAAATCATAATATAATGACCAACAATAATCACCATTGGCTAGTGTTAGGAGAATATACGAAACCAAAGAACTTATAGAATATCCCAAGTTCTCTCACCCAGAAACATTGATGACACATCTTCGGACCTTTCACCTCATCATCATACCAATAATACCATTGGTCATAATGAGTACATTCACAGGAGTATATAGTGTACAACAACTCTTGTTCAAACACAATCATCTTGTCCATTCAAAACAGGTAGATCAGGACGCCTGCTTCTAATTCTTCTCGGTCGACAGTCGAGAAAACCAGAAGAAAATAAACCGAAGAGATGTATTTTATGTTGATAGCACAAATTTGTTCTTATAAAGATGAGAGCGATGAGAGAGAAGAGAGAGAAATACAGCAGACGGCGCATTTTTGGTTTTTTTTTTCTTCTCTTTCAAAAACCCTCCAATTGACACGTGCATAGTGAGATAGGAATCATAAAAAAATGAAATAAAGAATCGTATGCTGTTATTTTTCCTATTTTTCATTTAATTATCCTTTTTATGTATATTTTGTTAAGATGGAGCGATAATGATGATAGAAAATCGCTCGATGCCCTGTATAAATCCCTTGATTATTAGTCTCCGTAGCAAATAAACCAAGTCTCTAGTTTATGAACCCCATGTGCCATCATTACTGTTGTAAAATAGTCCATATACTTTCAATTCAGCTCCCGGCTTAATGTGCAGTCTGTCAAACTCATTTCAATCAAATCAGTGAGTAATAGTTCCCTCAACAACTGTTGTTGTAATTCAAGTAAAAGCAGTCTTATAGCAGGGTTATAGCATGCCAACACGTCACCATCATTATATTTTCGTCCAACAAAAAATATGAGAGACAAATAATTTTCTTTTCAGACCTTGCTGACTAATTAAAAGCTGTCACGCGTCGTACATGAGGAGCCCGTTCTGACTAAACTTGCAGTGGGTTTCCCAAACTGATCACAAACTTTTTTAAAAATTGCCAAATTAGCACACCGTTAATATTAACTAGACGCGGTTAATGTGATGTTAAAACAACGTCGTTTTAGGAGCAAATAAATTTTACATATGGAATTGCTGTAAATTTCAATTCGAACAGTTAGTATTAGTAACTTAGAAATTTATTTTCTTCCCAAATAATATACTGTACAAGGCAGGCAATAAGCAATTTATATGCACACCTTGATAAAGTAAAAGACATACAATAAGTAGATTCAAATAATTGTCTTAAAGTAATTTCAGTCATAATTAAAACATAAGCCCAGTTTAACCCTCAAGAACACAAGTCCTAATAACAACTGAATACCGCGACACCTCCAAGAGATAGAAGAAGGATTTTGCCACTGAGACAGTAACATAGCTTTGTTATACACTGAAAACTAAATAATTTTTTTTATGGAATTGCTATAACTTTCAATTTGAACATTTAATATTAGTAAGTTACAAATTTATTTTCTTCCCAAATCATTTACAAGGGTTTATAAAATCATTTAGCATGATTATCGGTGGGTTTTAAAAGGAGTTCTCATCATTTAAATAAATGAAAATTAAAAAGAAACTTAACCTTTGATGTGTCACTTTGTTATTGATTCAATTATTATTTGGATTAAAATATTCTTATTTTGTTTTTTCTAAGAAACATTTATTTATTCTACCGTTAATGATGCTCGAAGGGTTTCTAAATAATTTATAACGTTCTATAAATTACAAAAAGTTTAATACTATAAATTCGGGATTTATTTGGCCGATTTCTCAATAATTAAATAACAAAAAAATAAGGGAAAGTGTCTATTTAGCTTCTCTGTAAAGCCTTAACTTCAATATATGTACTTTCTCATCTTCTTTATCTTCTTCCTCTTCTCGTCTCCTATTTCTCCAATTTGATTCTCTTAACTCTAACGGGTACTAGTGTTGGTATACATTGAAGAAGTAACAAAGTTTTCAAAGGTATTTTAACCTTCCTTACGAATATGATTTCTTTCATTTTTGTTGGATTTGAAGTAATTCGTAAAAAAATGGGTAATAAATTTTTTGTAACTTAGGTTGGGGAGTTTATGGTTCATAGTATTTTAACATTATGATATTTTCGTCTAATACTTTAATTTCTATGTTTTCGTATCTCTAGAATCTCAGAAGATTGATGATGGGGATAAAACGTAGGGACAGGATAAGTGATCTACCTGATGCAATGCTCTTGAAGATATTGGCGTTACTTCATACAAAGGATATTGTGCGAACAATGATTTTGTCGAAAAGATGGCAATCTCTTTGGAAGTTTGTTTCAAGACTTGAATACAATGACGAAATGTTCGGATATGGTGGAGAAGACGGGAGGTTCTTGCGCTTTCTTTACAGTTTGTTGCTGTTGAACGAGTCTCCAGTTGTGGAAAGGTTTTCTTTGACACTTAGTCAAAACACTCGTGATCTAGATATTCGAGTCTGTGTTACACATGTTCTTAATTCCTCCGTCCGTGAGATTACCATCAAGGTGGGTTATGCTTCTAATCAAAATCTTCCCATACTTCCAAGGTGCTTCTGTGGAGGCTGTAGAGGCCTCGTTACTTTAACACTGACAAAAATTATTCTTCTGGAAGACTCATCGCCGTTTTCTTTCCCCTCCCTATAAAATATGTGCCTTGTAGATGTGAAGTATCCAAGTGAAGAATTTCTCAGCACCTTTCTATCCAATTGTCCTGTTCTTGAAGATTTAAAGCTAGTCACATGGAATGTTGAAGATACGGGAACTTGGGCTCTCAGATTGGGTTCTTTAAAGCGTCTAAACCTGCGTATGAGAGGAGAATGGCATTCCACTCATGTGTTAGTGCTCGATGTGCCTTCGTTGGAGTTCTTAAAAATTATTGATTATTCAGATGGGATATGTTCCGTGGAGAACAATATGTCTAATGTTGTTGAAGCCCATCTTCAAGTGAGTGTTAGTAAACATCAGCAGCTTATTCAGTCTCTTACTTCAGTCGCAAAGCTTTCACTATGTTTAGCGAGGAGCAAATGGTATGGTAAACATAGTTTTTTTATGAGCTTACAAAAATTATTGGGTTTTATTCGATCATTCATAGTTTCATTAATCTATGTACCCCAATTATGTAGGATGAAGCTTTCGATGGATCAAGAATATATAGTCAGCTTCAACATTTGACACTATGTACTTGCAACTACAGGTGGTGGGAGCTACTAATGAGTATACTGAAAGCTTCCCCTAAAACAAGGTCTATAATTCTGCTGCAGCTGGTACATATACTCAAAACCCAAAGTGTTGCAACATCAAGTCTTTGTGTTTCATGTTATAAGTTTGACTGTAGTTCTTTCTCGTTTTTCAGTGTATGTGCCATTTCAAACTACGATCACTTTTTGACCCTGACCCGTGTAAGCTACCATCTCGGGTTCCTGACTGTCTAGTATCTACTCTTGAATCTTTTGAATGGAGGCAGTACGAGGGAACAGAAGAGGAGATTCAAGTCGCAAGATACATCTTGACAAACTCTCCTCGGTTAGTGTTGGCAAGTGTCTTCCCCAACTCATAAAATCATGCGATTAATCATAAGATGATACTGACAGAGTTGTCAAAATCTTGTCATGACTCGTAAAATACATAGTTAAATCTTAATGTCATTTTAAAAATATGTTAAATCTCTGAACTAAGAAAAACAATCCATTACATTCTAAGTTATTTCCTCTTTACTGTCCGAATATTTGTTAGTTTGTTTAGAGTTCATATTTTTGTTTTAAAAATAGGGAAAATTGCCAAATTATACCTAAACTATGTTATTATGGCCAAAAATACATAAACTAAATCGGTGGCCAAATAATACCTAGACTTTTGTTGACGTTTATAAAAACTAATAAACTTTTTTTGATTGGTTGCAGATTCTAAATTACATTTTGTTTATTTAGAAACTTTTTTTTAGCCAATCAAGATTTTAAATAATTAGATTCCCTAAAATGTAGGGAACTAGTTTTTTAGAGTTGTTAAAATTTTGTGAAGAAAAACCAAAAACCATAAAATATGAGTTTTCAATTTTTATACGTTAGTGTTTTTGTTTTTTTTTTTTGAAATAAAAAATTTAAAATCAAAAATCAAAAACCAAAAACTAAAATCAAAAATCAAAAATTCAAAAACTAAAAACTAAAATCTAGAAACTAATAAACAATCAGGGCCCTATTCGTTAGAAACTGTTTAACAAACCGTTTATTGAAAACGACGGCGTTTTTGAAAAACCAAAAAAATTAAAACTTCCTGAACCTGACTTGTTTCTCAATGAAAAGAGGGTAAGACCACTGAGACAATGTCAATACTTAGTTGTGCTAATGAAACAAATCATACTTCACTGTTTGGAAAAATTAAAAAACTGCAATACTTTCGGTTTGAGAACTTTTCCGTTTCTTTAATGATCTTTCCTTTTATCCAAACTTTATCAAGGTTTGCGAATGACAGAAATTAAAACGAATTACACTCAACTTAAAGCAAATTAAAAGAAAATTTAAAATACAAATTAAACCACAAATGAAATAATTATTAGGAGAGAAATATCTAAGAAATCTCATTATTAATCTATTTTAGATGGATTAATTAATATATTGATTTTTTCTAAATAGTTTTTTTAATAAATGTTATATTATAATAATAATATAATGTTGTTTTAAATGAAAACATAAGGTACTCATTTATCTTGTCATTTTGTTTTTTTCATTAAGTTACAAAAATTTTGAGGCTTATATAACGTAATAAGCCTCAAAAACGTAATTTTGTTGCTCTTACTTCAGTCTCAAAGCTGTCACTATGTTTATCGAGGAATAAAATGGTATGGTAAAAATAGTTTTTTATGAGCTTACAAAAAATATTGGGTTTTCTTCAATTAGTCATACTTTACATTAATCTATGTACTCCATATTTATGTAGGATGAAGCTTTCGATGGATCAAAAATATATAGCCAGCTTCAACATTTGAGACTTTCTACTTGCAACTACGGGTGGTGAGACCTACTAATGAGTATACTGAAAGCTTCCCCTAAAACAAGGTCTATTCGGCTGCAGCTGGTACATATACTCAAAACCCAAAGTCTTTGTGTTTCATGTTATAAGTTTTGACTGTAATTTTTTTCTCGTTTTTCAGTATATGTACCATTACAAAATAGGATCACTTTTTGACCCTAACCCGTCTAACCTACCATCTCGGCCTCCTGACTGTCTAGTATCTACTTTTGAATCTTTTGAATGGAGGCAGTACGAGGGAACAGAAGAGGAGATTCAAGTGTAAGATACATCATGAGAAACGCTCATCGGTTAGAGTTGGCAAGTGTCTTCCCCAACTTAATAAATCATGCGATTAATCTGAAGATGATAGTGACAGAGTTGTCTAAATTTTGCGATGACTCTTAAGATACAGAGTTGTCAATGTCTTTTTAAGAATGGGAAGTTGGCTTAAGTACCATGGAATTTAGGAGAAAAGACTAGAACAATATAAAACTTTTGAAAATTACTGAATTGTTTTTAATGCATTTTAATACCCAGCGTGCCCTTGTGTTACGTTGTAACAATAAACGTAATTACAAGAGAGCCATATCCACGTAAGCAAAAAATATGCACCACGTAGGAAATCGATGACATGTATTAATTAACTCAGCCGCCTTAAACTGTGGCTGAGTTATGGTTACGTTGTGGCTGTGTTATGGTTACGTTGTGGCTCAGTTAAAAAAAGCGGCTGACTTATGAGATAACGGAACATAACTCAGCCGTTTGTTACGGCTGAGTTATAAAAATCTCTTTGACTGATGAGCGATCGGTTGACTTACGATCATAAGTCAGCCATCAGTCCCGGCTGAGATATGAGATAATGGCTGAGTTATATGCTATGATGGCTGAGTTACGAACACAAGTTACGGCTGACTTATACAACGGCTGAGTGATTTGTCGAAATTTGGCTGAGTTGTAGATAAGAGACGGCTGAGTTATGTTTTCCAACTGAGTTATGTTCTTCGGCTGGCTGAGTTATGGAGTCAGAGACTGCTGAGTTATGTTTTCCGACTGAGTTATGTTCTTCGGCTGGCTGAGTTATGGAGTTAAAGACGACTGAGTTACAAAAATTTGATAAACTCAGCCGTCTTACGGCTGGTTTGTTAATGAAAGATTAATTACTAGAATACCATTCATTTGAGGATGAGTTATTTAACGATACGACTGACTTAATATTGGTACGACTGATTTAAGCGAAAGATTAATTATTCACGGGTTCGTTTTGGCGGCTGAGTTACCGATATTCCATGTCTTCTTCCATGTCATCAGCTCTTCTGCCATGTCATAATGGGTCGTGTCTTTCTGTCTTTCCATTATGGGAATTAGGGCTCTTCCTATATCTCTTGTTCTTGTTCTTCTAGATCTACCTTTCATTCATCAGATATGGATCCGGTAATTGTTGTTTCTGGTAACTGGGTCAAGAAAAACAGATATGTATTCAACGCCGACTGTAGAGGGTGTAGAGTTGTTCATATAGATGAGAAAACAATACTAGACGCAGTTTCGAAGATAGCACTCGATGATTACGGATTGAAGCAGTCGAGCCATCAGATTCAGCTGAGCTACATGTTATCGAATAAAGCTTTGAAAATAATGCCGCACGATACTCCACCAGTTTACATCTCCAATACTCGGCAGTTGCATGGTTTTTTAAGCCTCAGGAAAATTGAACAGCTACGTCTTTGCGTGGAGTTTACGGAGCTGAATTATGGATCGATAGAGAAGGAAAAAAGTTTATTCAGTGATAACTCAGAAGTTGAATCTAGACTCGAAGAGTACAGTGAGACTTATGATGGTTTCAGTTTTGACAAAGACGAAGTGGAAGCAGAAGAAGATGAAGTAGTCGAAGAAGATGAAGTGGAAGGAGAAGAAGATGAAGTAGTCGAAGAAGACGAAGTGGAAGGAGAAGAAGATGAAGTAGTCGAAGAAGACGAAGTGGAAGGAGAAGAAGATGAAGTAGTCGAAGAAGACGAAGCAGGCGAAGAAGACGAAGCAGGCGAAGAAGACGAAATAGTCGAAGAAAATGAAGTAGGGGAACAAGACGAAGAAGAAGATGAATTTGATAGCTAGTTTGATATGTTCGAGGACACGGATGGTAAGTCATCTGAAGATGATAACTTCAGTTTATACGGTAAGGCTCAAACAGAAGACGAAGATTCACCAACGTTACCTCCTAAGAAGAAATCTCATAACTTNCATAACTTGTCTAAAGGGAATCCGGAGGTTCATAGGGTAGATATGGCTTCCCTAAACCTCTCGGTAGGGCAACGATTTTAGAGTAAAGATGATTTGGAGAAACATCTTAAACTTCTTACGGTGAGAGATCGATTTGATTTTAATGTAGACGCATCTGATACGACCCTACTCACTGTTAAGTGTTGGGTTGATGGATGTCAGTGGAGAGTTCGTGCTACTACACTCGATGATCCCCCGGCATTTTATATTCGTATNTTCGAAAAGCAACAGCGGATATTTTAGGAGAGTTGTACAAGGACTTTTTCGGCGACGTTGGTCCGTCTATTCGATCTAGGAGTGTCGGACTGTCTATCACTAAGCAATTTGGTGTAAAGGTAATTA
>OVBI01003238.1:0-13722 GCA_900406495.1 Sisymbrium altissimum
TGTTTTGGCCTCACTCACACGGTACCGCGAATCACTTCCCGGTAGGTCACCTATCCTTTGACTACTGTAGCTCAAGCACGTTTAACCCTGGAGTTCTCTCTGGATGGGCAACCGAAAAGGTAAATGCACTTTGGTGACATAGATAGCCAAATCAATTCTTTTAAGCTCTCCACATAAGTTTCCATATACCAGAAATCGGGATGTTACAATTCACCCCAACTCAAAGAACGCAACGTCCTCGTTACGAACCAAGACCAATTCTAAACCGCCCCCAGGGCCTCTCAGGTCAGCACTGAGACGGCAAACCTGGCTCTGATACCACTTATAACACCCCGACCTCCCCTACCGGTGAGTCACCCATCCCTTTATCGGGCTCGTGGGCCCCACCCCTGTCCGACGTTTGGTGCGTTAACCGGGAGGCTCGAAAGTCATGAAATACTGTCCCTGCAATCACCACATGACCGTTCCCCCTGTTTTGGCCTCACTCACATGGTACCGTGAATCACTTCCCGGTAGGTCACCCATCCTTTGACTACTGTAGCTCAAGCATGCTTAACCCTGGAGTTCTCTCTGGATGGACAACCGAAAAGGTAAGTTCACTTTGGAGATGAGGCGATTCTTTTAGATTTGGGTATCACAATGCTCGCTAAGGACGTGGAAGGAGTCACTAGTAATTCCATATACTTTAATGGCGATGACTTAGATAATTGTGGCGACACTGAAATTTTCGTATTTAATCTTGATACAAAGATGATTGAAGAATTACCAGAATTTGTTTCTTCATCTGTTTCATTCTCTACACCTCGTTGGTTCTTACCAAATTTCAAGAATTATTGATCTTATTCATCAAGTTAATATTAAATAGTAAAATTTAAATATCATTTTACAATATTAGCAATTCTAAAAATCTAAAATATTAAATTGGACTATTTTATATTTTCTTTTTTAATTTTTTGAAATTATAAAATTAGTTATATATTGAGAATTATATAGATTTTGATGTGAGTGCAAAACTATATTTTAATTAAATAAGTATATTTTGTTTTAGTAATTTTTTTAGAAAATATACAATTTTATTATATTTATATTGATTGTAAAAAATATATTAAAATATCCCCACGCTTAGCGTGGATGAAAAACCTAGTAGAACAAATGATAGAATATAAACGATCTATTCTTTACCACCCTAGAATCTTTACAAAAATTAGAACATATATTCTAGACAGAATAGAACTTTAAGTTTTCTATATTTTATAAATAATTTTTTTATATATTTTTGGAAATTAAAATAAGGATAATAAAGTTCAATGTTGCCTAAAAAAAGAAAAGTATAATGGTATAATTTGATTTTCAATGTAGCATAATTAGCTAAATTTCCCTATTTTAAAACTTAAAGTTCTCAATCTAGCATAATTAGCTAAATTTTTTCCTATTTTAAAACCTAAAGTTTTGACAGTAACTTTAAAAGAAATCTATAGCGAGTAAAGTCTAAAGATTTTAAAATCCAATCAGAGCCGAAGATAGCCTGCTTTAGTAGTCCACTTCAAATTGTAGACTAGGGCCCATATTCAGACTAAGCCGTAGCACAATGGATTAACGATGTTAATTACGATTGTTGATTTAACTTACCTAACTGGCTAACTCTATCCCATCAGTGTAGCATGCCAATCCATTCCGGATGTTTAAATTAAGGACCATGGTTGGGAAAAGAAATAGTAAGTTCAACAATCATAGTTTTATGATCACTAAAATAGTAAATTATATACAGATTACAAATTTGGTTCGACAAAAAATAGTCATAAACCAAAACGTTTAATGAATAATCATGCTCGAGATAGAAAAATGTAAAATTTTGGCGGATATGTGTTAACCACACCACTCACGCTCCACACTAGCCCAACTACCATTAACGACTCCGTTAGCATCCCACAACTTCACCACATTTCCGTTAATAACCTTTAAATCGACGTAACGGTACCAACCGTCACCTCCATTTCTCATCCTCACCATTCTCTCCCATTTTTCCAACCACTCGTCACAGTCCCCTCCCCCGTAGTTAACCGTCGTCAACTCAACGTCGTCATTATCTTTCTTTCCGTCAATCTCTTCTTCGTAGTACACCGTTAGCTTTCCCTTCGTCATTCCGTCATTGCAAAATAACGGACTCCAATCCTCCGTCTCCGTTACCGTCACTCGAGGTATCGTTTTCACAGCCGTTGCTTGTTGCTTTGGTGGCTCACGAGGAGTTTCATCAATTAAGACGTCGTTGTTGTTGTCGCTGCTGTTAGTGGTGGCTCGGATCCGCCAGAAACTAACAGCGGCCGTTACGACGGCGATCCATGTCCAGAGGTTGTTGAGGATGAAGCTAACGTAGTCGAAAGCCAAAACCTCTAACGGAGAATCCAAAGTCGCCATTTCTGAATGATTTTTAAAAGTAAGTTAAGTGGTTATTATATAAGGAGGAAGGAAAGAGAGGATTTGTATGGAGAGAGATTGAATCTGAGCAGTTGGATTGACAAAGCTAGTTGAATAATGGATCTGAAGAGAGATAGATGCTAAGCCATTGGATCTCGTCAAGTTGAACGGTGGATCTTTCATAGATGCTGAGTATCGAGAGGGAAGATGCTTTCCCAAAATCTTATAGGCTCAGCAATTACAATTGTTTTTTTTAGTTTCATGACACGTGTTTGGTCAGAAACTGAAAACTCCTGACACTATAGTATATTCCTCAAGTTTTGCCGGCTGGTTTTGGAATTCTCAAGTGAAACAAGACACGTGGTCTTAGCTTATTGGTCTCTTTCGAATCTCATTGCATTCAATATTTTTCCGTCTAATTAAACTAAAAAAACATTTTTCATCTCAAATCTAGAGTTAGCAAGAAAGAACAATTATAATAAAATATTTATAAATTGATAATTTTAGAATTACAATAATTTATTAATATAATGTGGTATTCATTCGATAAAATATTAAACAGATTAAAAATTGATTTTGAAAAAAAAATTATTAATTGAAAAGGAAAAAATTAGAGTAAATTGGTTAAAAATACATTTTGGTATGCAAATTCAAAAAATAACATTTGTGATACCAAATTTAGTAAACAACATAGAAAAAATAAAAAAGATAAAATTATCTTTCTAATTAATGTATATATATATATCTTTATATATATATATAAAATAGATAGTGATATGAGCTATAGAAAAAAAAAACTATTTTCATGAAAAACATACTAAACTTTTTTTTTTTTAAAGGATTTTCATATTGAATTTTACAATGACAAGATGAAAAAAAAATTAAAATTAAACCAAACCAAAATCCCTAAAATAGCTTGTTTAATACAAAATCTAACAAATAAATTGACAAAAATCAAAGATAACTGGATAATAAAAACTTTAACCAAAGGAGCAAATCTCAGCCGCCAACGATTACTGTCACCAGACTCAACTAAGACTAAAACCCAACTAAACTGAGGCTTTGTTCGTTTCTATATCTATCAGTTCCATCTGAATGGTCCATCTGGATGGTCCATATGAATGTTCCATCTGGATGGTCCATCCAACGGTTGTTCGTTTCGTTTTTGCGTCTATCTGGATGGAGCTGATGGATGGAGAAATGAACAACGTCAAAATTCAGTTCCATCTAAATAAAACAAATTACGAAAATACTCATAGTTTTGTGTATTCATATATTTATAATTATTTATAAGCATATTAATTTTGATGATTGATCTAAAATATATTAAAAATAAAACATAGAAATAATAATATTTTCAAATTATAAATTTATTTTATTTACATAAAAGTTATATAAAATTATAAATTAATTTTAGTTTACATTAAATTTAACAAATAAATATATTTTTGTAAAGGAGAAAAAAACATCATTTGTCTTATCATATGATTTGGAAAAAATGATAAAACATTTATGCAAAGAGTATGATAGTTTTTAAAATTATTACACATGATATTCAAGAGGTTGAACTTGTCTCTGAAATAACACTAGCAAAAAAAAAACAAGCACACATATAATATAAAACAAGATTCTAGAAATGCAAAAATAAAAACAATTACACAAATAATTTATTTTTTTGAAATCAATGCATCATTCTCAATTACTTCATACTCGTAGTCATCTGCAAATAAAAAGAATGTAAAATAAGATTCCGAAAATCTCACTTAAAGGATCATGAAATTCATAAGAGGATTTTCACTAGAATCAATATACCTTTTAATATGGATGTCTAATTCCTCGGGCCATCTCCATAGTGATTGAATCACGCAAATTTTCCATCAATCTATCACCAGCCGGTATGTATGGAACATGATTCTGATCATCATTTTGATCACCATCACCATGATGTTCATAACAATCAACCATTTTCCAATGTTGGAAATCACTATCCTCCCGCTGTGAATCTTGGATAAAGTTATGGAGAGCCATTGTTGCTGTCACAATCTTGATCCATTTGTTCAACTCATACTTGGGTTGTTTCCTATCTAGGATTCTCCATTTAGCCTTCCAAACACCAAAAGTTCTCTCAATTACCGATCTCAAACCAGCATGCTTTCTGTTAATCAACTCTCTACTATTCGTCGGTGGTCCTTCTCTATTAAACTGATCTAAGTGGTATCTAATTCTACGATGATGCCCTAAATAACCACTTCTAGTTCGGTAACCTGAGTTGACTAAGTAGTACTTCCCAAGAGGAGGCTGAGGAAAAGAAGCTTCTTGTGTGGCACAATGTGTTAGAACGTTTGTGTCATGAGCTCTTCCGGGAACTCCAACATAAGCTTAAATAAATCTCATACTTAAGTTGCATTTTGCAAGAACATTTATAGTTGGTTTGCCTTTTCGACCTCTATATGGCTCTATATTACCGGAAGGAGGACGAACTGGCACGTGAGTGCCATCAAGGGCACCAATGCAGTCCTTAAAATATGGCCAATATTGGGTATTATCCACTAGAAAGAGATTATGAGTTGTGAATTCATCGCTTGTAGGCTTCACAATGTCTGCTGCTAGTTTTAAGAGAGAGCTTAGAAGATCATCTAACTTTCTTTTAACTGTGTCCAGGGAATGCTGATATCTTTCAGCTATAACCCTAATAGTTAGATCCTGAGCAACCATCTCCAAAAACATTGCAACACTCTCTTCAAGGTAAACATTGCATAATTCATCTAATTGATACTTTTCTGATAATATGTTGCACAAACTGTGAAATGTTGCCTGCTTCATGCGTAGAATATATAACATTGTACCTCAGAATCAAACATCAACCTTTGAACATGATGCTAGCCTTCACTTCTATTTTTCCTCACTACTTGTCTGTCCATACATTTGTTCTATCAAAGCATACATGTGTTCTTCATCTTCTAATATTAAATCCATGTCATCATCCTCAACTAAAAATCTAAATGTATCCTACAAAAAAAAATTCATTATTATTATATATCCTACAAGTTCTCTTAACTTAGCCTAAGCAAAGAGTTCCAAAAATAAAGAAGTGTACCTTACTGTCCATCTCTTTACTTGTTGTCAAAGTAGTGACTCCTTAACGATCAAAAACTGTAATGCTCTTTTACTAGCAACAAAGAAATCAAAATAGGCATCAAGATATAAAAAGATATTAAGGAGTGAAACATTCTCATTCACAAATAATTTCACAAACATTCTCATTCCCAAACAATCAAAACACAAAGGTAGACTTCATTTTATAATCAAAACACAAAACTAGACTTAATTTTATAATCAAAACACAAAGGTAGACTTCATTTTATAATCAAAACACAAAGCTAAAGTTCTACTAGAATCAAAACACAAAGCTAGACTTCTTTTATAATCAAAACACAACAGCCAGAGTTCTACTAGAATCAAAACACAACAGCTAGAGTTCAGAAATATCAAAAGTCTTCATGCATCCCTGTTTACGTCAGTTGCAAATTCCATGTACATCACTTTGTTCTCATCTTCTGGATAAAATAGAAAGGTCTGCCGATTATTAATTGCTGCTTTGTATGAAGGAGACTACATCCTTATAGCAGACAGCGAATGTAAAACTTCCATAGCTCGAAGTTGACTACAACTAAACTCAGGATGGCTCTCTATCAGATTATTCTTGTGGGAAAGAATCTTATCACGAGACGCCAGACTATTTCTAATAAATTCAGCTACCTCATCCCCAGGTCTTGGTCTTTTTCTAGTACCCTTGGTCCGGCTTCGGCTTGAAGATGAGGGTCCATCATTATTGGCCTGAGTAGGAGGTGGTGTTTGCCTTGATTCAGCATCAGTATCAACATCTTTAGTATGAGGAGGTATTACCATTGATTCATCATCGCCATCTTCAACATCATTATCATCCAAATGCATTGTATCCAAATGCTCTTTGCCTTGCTGTGCAGACCAGCCTTCACCTCCAGTTACGTTAACCTTGCTAAAGACTTTTTCCATCAAATCTAAATTTGGCACTGGTTTATCCTTCAACTTTCTAGCTCCAGGCCACTCCTGAGATGAACAAAACAAGACATAAGCGAACCAAATCAGACAAGACAATGAATATAAGCGAACCAAATCAAACAAGACAATGAATATAAGCAAACCAAATCAAACAAGACAATAAATATAAGCGAACCAAATCAAGCAAGACTTCTTTTATAATCAACAGAACCAAATCAAATCAAATACTTCACACAACAAGTATCGGTATGATTAAACTGAAAACAAAGTGTCATAAAAGTGAGAACAAAGTATATATACCTGACATCGTTGATTCCACCAATCATCACTCATATCTATAAAGCCATCTTGATGATAACCTAGCCCTATTCTGTTGTGAGTCAATCTCTTGCAAGAGTCATACACCTTTTTGCAATAAGTGAACTTGATCCCAAACTTCTTCCAAGGAAGTTTTTGCCCAAATCCCTGGTAAAAATTTTCAGTGATTGTCTGCCTACCAGCATCGTTCACACTTCCTTTCCTTACATTTCCTTTCAGATTCTCATCTAGTCTTAGTTGAAGAAAGAGCCGGGTTTGCTCATCACTCCACGAAATAGTCTTAGGTGAAGAAACAAACAAACAAACTCACTCTAAATTTTTCTAAAACTCAAATCTAAATTTCATTAAAACTTAGAGGAAAAGACATTCACATCAGTACCAGGGACAGTTGTCATTGTTCTCTGAAGAAAAAAGAAATAAGAAACAAGAAACATCAAGCCTAAAGCGATGCATCTAAAACCAAAGTGACCAAAATCTTAATAGCACAAGCATCAACACTAATAAATGGAGACCAGAATCAAAGTGACCAAAATCTAAATACACGCAAACCAAAGAACATAAGCATCATTGATCAATGGCACACACCAAATCTAAACAAATCAAATCAACTCAACTCAAATCAAAAGAAGCAAACTTACAGCAGGGAAACGGGTGTCGAGCTTGAGTGAAATCAAGCGGAAGAGGAGAATCCGCTACTGGGTTTGATCTTTGGCCTGAAGCAAAAGCAGACATGAACCATGATCAAGCAAGTTGAGGCGCCGCGGTACGATGCATCGAGACACCATGATGCACGGATGGAGCATAAGCATGAGGAGGATAATCCACTCGGGAAATCCGAGTTTGGAGGTTACTTCTCTCAGGTCATGGACCAAAAGAAGGTGATTGCTCGAGACAGAATAGCCATGGCACGGACTGGATTGGGAGATGATCGAGACAGTATCAATTCGGACCGTACCGGAATCGTCTGTTTGCCCGATGCTAGTTCAGCTCACCAGGACAACCTCAGATCGAGCAACCACCATGACTTTTACCGGCCTAAACCAGATGGAGAACATTTGTCTCGAGTCACATTTTGCTTTGCTCGGGATAAATCCATCGATGATGATCGAGACTTCAACATTTCCGATCATACCGCGTCCCGTGCACCATTCGCATCCCGATCCGACAGGGCTAAAACCCGATGTTCAGCATCCGATTCCATTTGGCGTGATCCAAACGTGTTTCCTCTGGGCCAAAACTTCAGTATCCTTTCCCTTGGAGATATGATGAAGTTCGATCATGACACTTCCCCATCTGATCGAGCTAAACTCATTTTGCCCGACGATGATCATGTTTTGCCGAGCCAAATGCAAAACCGACCGGGCTAAACTTCTCCGCGAGTAGCTGAAGGGTATTTCAACCAATGCGTGTGAAATTGAAGCCCAAGAGTCATCCAACCCATTTATTTCAGTCTTAGTCAATTTTCATGTTTTCCTAAGCTATTTTGACCTTTATTTTCATGCAAGCTCTTTAGTTAAACACCATTTTGTCCAGATCAATAATAAGCAGAGTTTTAGAGTTTTATTTATTTTCTCTGAGTGAGAGAGAGTTCTTAGCTTGTTCATTGGGTTTGAACATGCCTTGTTGACTTGGTGGTTTAGCCAATTCTTCTTGATTCGTTTGGTGGTCAGCCTTACAATATATTTCTTTAGGTGGTTAGCCTTTAGATCTGGAATATCAGGAGTCATTCCACACCTCCTGACGATCTTTTCATTCCATTTCAGTCCCAGAAGTGCTAGTAGCCTTCTTGGTTCATATCCAAATCCAGCTAAAGTGTGATCCTCATTTTCAGGATGTATCAAAATGGTATTAGAGCCACTTTGGCTGGTTTGTTTTCTATCTTATCTTTTCATTCTTCTCATCTTCCATTAAAAAAAAAATTGTTCTTATTTTCTTCTTTGGATCCGGGCTGATCATACTCCCTTGTGAACGTCCCTATTTCTGTTTCATTTAAAAAAAAAAAATTAAAAAAGTGTGCAAAGAAAAGAAAATTAAAAAAAAAAGAGTTTTGGGGGCTTGAATCACTACTGAAGAGTAATCCAGGGGGAGTGGTGGAAGAGAAACCCTGCTGGCCGAGGAGAAATCCGGCCTTGATCAATTAAGGCGGATCCACAACCAAATCTATTCATCTTCATCTTTCTTCTTTCTTTTACTCCAAAGTTGTTTTGGTTTTTGATTACTGAGTTTAACTGCCTATCATCCTTTGAACCAGTGAAAAGAACTCTGAGTGATCACTGAAAAACTGAGAGATAAACACTTGTGTGGGTGAGGAAAATTGAAAAAAAAAAAAAAAAGAAAGAGAGTGTGAGAGTTTTTATTTGCTAATTCGTTTGTTCAGTGATTTTTTTTTCAGGTTAAGATGTTCGGTCTTCAAAAGAACAAACATGGAGGAATTCCTACAGCAAAGGCGAATTTAAATATTCATCTAAGTCCTTATTTGAAAGTAAGCAACCCAATTTTAATAAGAAATATTTTGCTTTTGAAAAGTTTTATTTTGTGGAGGAAAAGCCTAGAACAGAACAAAAAAGAAACCATAGGAAAAGACAGATCTGGCCAGAAGAAAATGAGGGAAAGAAATCCAGAAAGGACAACCATGAGATGCTGGGCAAGGATGAGCTTCAGACTTATGCCAATTTGGACAAGATGCTGCACAAGACAATTTTTGCTATTTAGCAACTCAAAAGGAGAACTTCTTCTGCATTTAAACCGAATACTCTAAAACAGAGTAAATTTTCTTCTCAATCAAATTCTGGTTTTAAAACTGATGTGTCTTCTTCTTCTTCTTTTGATAAAAGAAAGGCTGTGAAATCCACAGTAAATTCCTACTTTAAAACAACAACGAAAACAATGTAAGATCTTCTAAGGCAAAAACAAAGCAGTAACGAAGAGATCAATTGGAAAAGATCCCGAAAAATGTTGCATGTGGGAACTATATATGATTTAATTGTACCATTTTTATGGTTTTGACGCATATCTCAACTTTCCCGTCGTTGTAGAAGTTGATGCGGTTAAAATAAAAATAACCGACCTCGCCCTTACATAACAAGCGTTTCCACACAAACCAAAAGTAACTGACTGGTTATTGTTTTGGTACAACAATTAACCAGGAGGAAGTAAAAATTGAACCAAATGCGTAAAGTAAATAGAAACTACTTATGACATTTAAACTAGAGAACAAGATTGTTGTTGGGGCTCTCCTCGAAACTACATGTATACACATCTTTGATCATATATAATGTCTTGACCGCTTCTACCAGTGATCCCATGTCTTCTCACTATGCCTATGGGTCGGTTCATCCCTATCCCACGGTCGGCGCGTTCACTGGGAGGTTTGAAAGTCATGATATACTATCCATGGAATCACCACATGACCGTTCCCCGTATTTTGGCCTCACTCACATGGTACCGCAAATGACTTTTCGGTAGGTCACCCATCCTTTGACTACTCTAGCTTAAACACGCTTAACTCTGGATTTCTCTCTGGATGTGCAACCGAAAAGGTAAGTGCATTTGATGACATAGGTAGGCAAATCAATTCTTTTAACCTCTCTACATAAGTTTCCATGTACCAGAAATCGGGATGTGACAATTCACTCCTACTGAAAGAACGCAACGTCCTTGTCGCGAACCAAGACCAATTCTTAACCACCCTCAGGGCCTCTCAGGTCAGCACTGAGATGGCAAACCGGCTCTGATACCACTTATAATGCCCCGACCGCCCCTAACAGTGGGCCCCCCGTGTTCTCTCACTAGGCCCATAGGCCGGCCCACCCCTGTCCGACGGTTGGTTCATTAATCGCGAGGTTTGAAAGTCACGATATACTATCCCTACAATCACCACATGACTATTCCCCGTGTTTTGGCCTCACTCATGATATACTATCCCTGCAATCACCATATGACCGTTCCCCGTATTTTGGCCTTACTTACATTGTACCGGGAGTGAATTCTCGGTATAATGCAAACCCCGAAACGGAGGTTTGTTTTGTGGTTGATGGAGACTATCGCCGGCCGTACGGCTCCTGCGGGTTAGTCTGATAGAAATATTCGGTGGAAAGGGAAATGGTCGATGGAATCACTCGGCTGGCCGTACGACTCTTTCCGATTGATCTAAGATGGTCGAATGAGATAGAAGGGTGGAATCGATGGTCTCCAGACGGCCTGATGGAGAAGGCAGTGATAAGACAATGAGAAATCCCAGATTTCTCTAAGGCACGAAGTGCTTTGTATTTCTTTTAGAAGAAAGTTCGGTGTTTTTATCATCAAAGGTGAAAAAATTATACAA
Organism: Sisymbrium altissimum; assembly: GCA_900406495.1. Lineage (NCBI taxonomy): Eukaryota > Viridiplantae > Streptophyta > Magnoliopsida > Brassicales > Brassicaceae > Sisymbrium > Sisymbrium altissimum. The sequence continues at coordinate 11,099 of OVBI01003238.1, forward strand.
GACTGTAGGGGGACTTATATAATGTCCGTTAAGTATGCCCTTCGAGGGGACTTTGAAACAGATTACATAGTTATTCTACGGAATAAATCTTGGCTAACAGTTGCCTTACTTATGCGAATAATCTGGCTACCAATGACTTAGTCTACAGAAAGAAATAAATCAAGGAAGAAAATAAAAAAACGTTAGTCATGAAATGAATTCAAAGAAATTATTACCTGATTTACCTTGGCGTGATTTTTGGTGGTGATCGTTGATGTATCGAGTCGGTTTTATGGCTTTAGGTGTTACGCATGCGTGATTATAAATAAGGCAAGTCCGTGTGGTGCATATGTGTCTTTTGGTCGGTCCATTTTATGCGAATGAATTGGTCGGTCGAATATCTTTGATGGACTCGCGTTTTGCTCTATGAAAAATGGATTTGGCCTGGTAGAGTTTGTCTTTGCCCCGATAAAAAATGAGTTAGGCCCGATGGTTGCTAGTGTCGGAGTTGTCGTGGACCGTTGGATGTTTGTCTCAGAGGTTGGCCCGTTGTTTGAGTAGTTTGGCCCGATGATATCTTCTTCCTCGTCTCGATCACTGTTGGGTTTGGTGTTTGGCCCAGTCGCGTCTCGTTGGAAATATTGTTTGGTCCTTGGCCCGGTTGTGTCTTGGTAGTCTTGGCCCGCATCTCGATAGTTTGTTACCACATCTCGATATAAGTCTTGACCATTGCTTGAGTTACACGCGTATCGGTACTTAGCACCCGCGTCTTGGTGATCCTCCTGTGCGTCTTGATAGTTTTTGACCGTGTCTCGATAGTTTCCAGTCGCGTCCCAATGGTCTTCGCCTACATTCCGATGCTTGTCAGTCGTATCCCGATGGTTGTCAGTCGCATCCCGATGGTTGTCAGTCGCATCCCGATGGTTGTCAGTCGCATCCCGATGGTTGTCAGTCGCATCCCGGTGGTCATCGCCTGCGTCCCAATAGTGGACAATCGCGTTCCGATGATCATCGCCCGCCTCCCGATAGTCATTAGTCACGTCCTTATAGGATTTCTTTATGTCATGATACTCGTTCTGCTCGGTCTGGCTCGGTTTCTTGACCTTAGAAATACTCATTTGAGTTCATCTTTCGGTCAGATCATCAACCTCCTTATCAGCGATCAGGTTTGCCATGGCTTCATTGAAATTCTCCTGAAGTGTTCTTGCTCCCGACCGTATCATCGGTCTTGATCTCATGGTTGGAATTGCCTTGACTGGAGCTGATGGAATTGATTCAGTTTCGAGGTTCGCATCATCCTCTCCCTCTTGAGAAGGTTCTGTCCTCAGAACGGATTCTCCTGCATCATACAAGATTAAGTCAGCAACGTTGAACACAGGTGAAATTTGAAACTCACCTCGTAGGTCATACTCGTAGGCATTGTCGTTCATTTTCTTGATGACTTCGTATGGTCCAGTTCCTCTTGGGGCTAGTTTATTTCTTCTCTCCTTCGGGAATCGGTCCTCCCTCAGGTGTATCTAAACTTTTCCGCCGGGCTTAAGGCTGAGTTCTTTACGTCGCTTGTCGGATATCGTCTTTGTCCGTTCGTTCCTCTCCTCAATGCTCTCTTTCGCCTTCTGGTAGATCTTTTTAACCAATTCTGATTTGGTTATGCCATCTTGATGGACTTGATCTGATTTTGGTAGTGGAATGGGCACCATGTCCAGAGGTGTCTTCAGCTTAAATCCATACACAATCTCGAATGGACACAAGTTAGTAGCAGAGTGTTTTACTCGATTATAAGAAAATTCAACCAATGGAATACATTCTAGACAGTTCGAAAGATTGTTACCGACCGCGGCCCTTAAAAGGGTCGTGAGTGTCCGATTGGTTACTATAACGCCCCAACCGCCCCTACCGGTGAGTCACCCATCCGTCAATCGGGCTCGTGGGCCCCACTCCTGTCCAACAGTCGGTGCATTAACCGGGAGGCTCGATAGTCATGAAATACTATCCCTGCAATCACCACATGACTGTTCCTCGTGTTTTGGCCTCACTCACACGGTACCGCGAATGACTTCCCGATAGGTCACCCATCCTTTGACTACTGCAGCTCAAGCACGCTTAACCTTGGAGTTCTCTCTGGATGGGCAACCGAAAAGGTAAGTGCACTTTGGTGATATAGGTAGCCAAATCAATTCTTTTAACCTCTCCCACATATATTTCCATATATACCAGAAATCGGGTTGTTACAATTCACCCCCACTCAGAGTGCAACGTCCTTGTTACACACCACGACCAGTCCCAGAACGGCTCCCAGGTCAGCACTGGGACGGCTAACCAGCTCTGATACCACTTATAACGCCCCAACCGCCCCTACTGGTGAGTCACCCATCCCTCAATCGGGCTCGTAGGCCCCACTCCTGTCCGATGGTTGGTGCATTAACCGGGAGGCTCGAAAGTCATGAAATAATATCCCTGCAATCACCACATGACCGTTCCCCGTGTTTTGGCCTCACTCACACGGTACCGCGAATGACTTCCCGATAGGTCACCCATCCTTTGACTNCCTGACTACTGCGGCTCAAGCACGCTTAACCTTGGAGTTCTCTCTGGATGGGCAACCGAAAAGGTAAGTGCATTTTGGTGACATAGGTAGCCAAATC
>OVBI01003239.1:0-13721 GCA_900406495.1 Sisymbrium altissimum
TCATAATTGTGATAATTAATAAATTAATATAAATGATATAATGTTATAATGACATTACATATAATTTATCTAGTAAATTAAGACTTTTTCTATTAACATTTGAGAAACTTTCTCCTTTTGACACATCATTATGGCATACATGTAATAAACACATGANAGGATTACATGTCTATATTATCTTCTCCGGATCGATCTTTGTAATTGGAAGATTCTATGGCAAGATTTTACCAATACGTACTTCAGTATAACATAACTTCTTCTGGTAAGTTTTGTTCATCACTTTAATTTATAGTTTTCTGAATAACAAACCTTGTAAAGTTACATCTACCTACTGATTAAAGGTTTCTCTTTCAAATCAGAAATTTCCTGTGAATACCATGCCAATTAGCTACAGTCAAAGCTCATCTTCTCAACCTAGTGTTGATCCTGCTTATGCTCTAGGTGACGGTGACTTTGGGATTCGGATAACTTGTTTTTCTGGCAGTTTAATGAAAGTTCAGGAATCGACGAACCAGGCAAACAGAGGGAGAAGATTCTTCAGAGGTGGCAAGAAACGACAATGACAATCAAACCATGAAGATTTCTGCCCATTTTCAATTGGAATACATCTGTCCTATCCATACAGTATGGACATGAAAGTATCCTATGTGTTGTTCATGTAGATAACATTCCATTCGCTAGAAAATCACTAATTCTCCACATCAATATAGTTTTCATGCTGAAATTATTCTTTTTTGAGACGTCATATGTTTGAACTCCATCAAACCATAACATTTTTAACTCGTCAATCAAATGTTGTAAAAACACATCTAATGACCACGGAGGATGATCTGGTCTGGGCACAAGTATGGTAAGGAATACATGCTTCTTCCGCTAATGATGGATACAACTTCCTAAAATGTTTCCATGTTTCAGCATCAGACGAATGAGCAATTTCTCATTGCCACTGCTGTTCTTTAAGATTCGTAAATCATCTTCAATCTATCTGTGATTGGCAAATACCACATTATATGGAATTTTACTTTTCCCACCAAATCCTTGAAACCTTTCCTTCCCACAAAATCTACATGCATCCAACTAAGCATCAACTTTCCAAAATATTATGCAATTATCTCTACACACATCTAGCATTTGATAAGGTAATCGAAGACCTGCCATCAACCTAGTAGCAGCAGATAAAACGGATTGACCTTCTTTTCACCCAGCATATATCAGTTTTGTTGCACCTTCTCACAGCTAAAAAAACCTCTTGTCTTCTACACTCGGTTCCTCACCAAAAGGTTCTGTTTCAATGTTTCCTGGAAACGCATATCTAACGATAGGCCCAACATTATCTTCTTCTATATTTATTGAACTACCTTCATCTACAACCATTTCATCTGGTATATCATCTATCATTTCTCCAAGATCAACATGATTTGTTGTAGGCAATGTTCTAAAATATTCTCCATGCGAAAACCAAATATACTATCTTGGAGTAAATCCTTTCAAATACAAATACTTCCAAATCGTTACGATAGCAATGAATTTCTCATTATCGCATTTCATACATGGACAACTCATTTTACCTTGCTCTCGGGAGATGTCTTGATTAGCACCTACTCGCATGAATTTCAATAAACCTTGCTTATATTCATTTCTGATTTCCCCGGTTTCTTCATCTACTCGTCTGTACACCCACTCCTGCAATTTGTATATATGATGAGACATAATCTCACTCTCTCACCGAACCTCTGAATCTGCATCTCGATCTATCTCTGCACCTTTCCTCTCGGCAAGAGTTGGTGTGTTTTTATTCCCGGTTTGCCTGATTTCACTTACAAAACTTCTCAGTCTCTTCACATAGCTCTCTCGGTGAACCTTTATTTCTTCTCCACCCCCGTATAGCTTTCTTCAGTCTCCTGACATAGCTCTCTCGCCGAACCTGCTGCAAACGGATTTGGTCTCCTTTACAGAGGTGACGATTGTTTCTTCCGGGTCTCCTTCAAAACTATACTCCTCTGCATTTTTTCTTCGATAATTTCGTGTAACTATTCTTCTCTACTTCCCGCCAGTTTACTTGTAATATAATCTTCTCTGATTTTATCTATGAACAATTCTTCTCCGCCTGTAAGCTTTTTTTATTTTTTATTTTTTCTCTATGTTAAAACTTGAAAGTTACCCAACTTTGTCTTGTACATATACGATCATTTATTAATACACCTAACTACTTCATTTTAATAAATATGTTTCTCTTGATTTTAATTACGGTGGAACAGATCTATTTTTTTTTTTTGGTCCCTTTTACTTAATTTTTCTCGACATTAACTGATACAGGACTCTATTACAACATCTTTTCCCGCAGTTATGTTTCGACGTCATTATCGGGAAAACATAATCTCCTCTTTCAATTAACAGGTGGTTTGTTTCAACATATGTTACCAACGTTATTCTGATAATCCCCTCCTCAGCTTACCAAGGATCCAATTTTCGTCGCCACTTTTACTGCACAGATAAATGACCGGCGACTTCTCCCGATTATTTCCGACACAATCTTCTTTTGTGAGTACCGACAAATAACCAATACTATTTTCCGTTCATTTACCGATTTTTATTTCTCGCCGCCACTTTTCGACAATTTAACCACATCCTTCTACGTTTCTCGTTACAGCCTCACTACTATCTCAGAATTTTTCCGAAGAACCACTTCATCGATAATAATCATCGGTATACTGCACTCTTTCTTGTAGTTTTTCTCTTCTGATGGAGTAATTGAATTCTTCTGTTTCTGTTAACTCATGAAATGTCTTCATTAGGTGACTGGCCTTGCCCTGTTAAAACGTCCATTCAGTAGTTTTTCCAAATGGTTTTGTTTTTTCCCTCATGAACGGACCTTCAATGTTAGTTTCTTTCTTGTTTTCAAATGTTTTCTTATTTTCTACTTTAGTTAATGTATTTTGAGAATTGTACAGGATAAAGACCATGAAAGATGATTAATGTAAAAACATTAGTCTAAATACATTGATTCTAATTTTAAACAGACAATAAGTCTACATAGGCTATTAATGACAATCAAAGTTGGCGAATAAGGTTCCTATTAAAATTTGAAGCTTTAGGTATACGTAAGAGACTACATACATATATGTATTTAAACCATGTTAGGGCAATCAGATTGGTTATTAAGAGAGGTAGGAGGAGATCAAAGATTTTTATCTAATGTGTAAAAACATTGATTGATATGATTATGGATGACGAGCTTAAACCAGATGAAGAAGAGCTTATAGCTGAGGATTCTCAAAGAGCTAAGAACGTACTGGAAGTGCCAAAAGTACCTATGACTCTATCTAGAGCCAACTATTCAACCAAGCCATTGGAGCATTACTAAGACGCTTAAGTAGGAGTAAAGAAGAACCGATCAAAACCACTTTGGTCATGTTGCAAGCTCAAGTGCATCAATTAATGGACAAGTGCTGCTTCAAGTACTCTTTTTCCCTTGCTTTGGTTTTGTCTCACTGGGTTTTCCAAAGAAGGTTTTTAATAAGGCTTGAGCATCACTTCACATCATCCATTCATTGATTAAAGGCCATATTCAGAAAGCTCATGTTTGTATTCAGGAAGCCCTTCTCAAATGGAATATTTTGTAAGCTTTACTCATCTTTAGGAAGGCCTGCCTAAATCGGTACTTAGACACATTTCCAAGAATTAGTCAAAACCATGTATTTTTTAATTTGAATTCAGTCTTTGTGTGTTTAATGTGGTATAGTCGTGGAGCCTGTTCCAAGACTAGTTCGTTTCCCCACATTGATTCTTTCTTTTCCTTTATATTCTCTTGTAATTTCATTTGAAAAACTCAATCTATCTTCTTTTATCAAACTCTCTTACAAAGAATTGATTCATCTTGTTGGTGTGTCATATCCAATCTGAGACTAAGTCCTAGTTTTATAAGCTACTATAAAAATTTCTTATTCAAACCAATCAATCATATTGATTTCATCCATCACCACGACTTAACAGCCAATTCTATCATTGACTCAACCTCAAAGAGTGCCGGTCTAGGGAAGATCTCATCATTAATGGTTCTTCTTTTTATGTTATCACAACTTTAACTTACTGAAGTTATAGAGTTTTCTTTTATAATAAAAATACTTAATTCAATTTTGGGTAATCGAAATTGCATACTGTGCATTTTGAAATACGTCATCAACGATTTCATTATTTTGTGTACTCAGAATATAAAGTCGTGTTTGTTAATGAATTAAAAACCCACATTATATGAAATAGGTAGAAGGAATAGATTTGTTATACAAAATAGTTAGAAGGAAGAGATCTGTATTATTGATTCATTCGGAAAATGGCAATAAAATCATACATGTTATAAACCGAATGATGGATTGTCATAAACCATCTGGTCCGGTCTATTAGTAGTTTCCTATTTGTATTAGGAGTATATTTCCTTATTGTATTATGAAAAGGAAAACTGTACTTTCCCTTTTCCTACATGTTATAAACCGAATGATGGATTGTCATAAACCATCTGGTCCGGTCTATTAGTAGTTTCCTATTTGTATTAGGAGTATATTTCCTTATTGTATTATGAAAAGGAAAACTGTACTTTCCCTTTTCCTGTTAGGAAAATGAAGTTTCATTTTATCCCATGTATTCATCCTTATATAAAGGATACATCATTCATGGAATAATACACAAGAGAACACACGAAATTTCCCCATATTTTCTCTCTATTTTACAACACGGTATCAGCACGATAGTCTCTAAAACCCTAAGCTAAAACCATAAAAGTCCGACCAACAAAAAGCTCAGCCGCCTCCATCAAATTGTCCAGAAACCCACGAAGGTTCTCTCAACCCATGGAGGTTCTAAGGTACAACCAAAAGGTGCAATCCTCTCTTCCTTCTTAATCCAATCTGAGGTTCTAAGGTAAGTCTTCTAAACCGCAAGAACCATAAACCGTAAAATTCATAAAACCCTAAAACCCTAATCATGAATCTTGATAGCTTTGTTAAATTGTTTGATTGATTGACTTGATCATAATTCATAACTGATTATCTAAATGAAAACCCTAATTTTATAATCAATCTGAAAATCAAATTTGATTGCATAATCTAATAGAAACCGAGTGCTATGTTGATTAAAATCCATTGGTTGTTTGATTGCTTTAACTGATTGGTTGTTTTAATAATTAAAATTGCATGATAAACTAATTGACCTAACAAGTTCTATTTAAAACCAAAAACTAATCAAGCATGAATCCTTTAGAATTCGTATGCTAGGTTTGCATAATAATCATATAGACCTCGAATGCTATGAATGTTTTGTTTGATCATTCGATTTGTTTGATTAGCATTAAAGTTGGTAAACTTGATTTCAGATGTCAAAAGTCAACAACTTAGATTTTTCTACCCTAAATCTCTCTGGATATAATTACTTACAATGGCCATTCGATACTAAAATCCTCCTAAAGTCAAAAGGACTAGGCGAATGTATCGTTGAGGAAAATAAAGAAAACAAAATAAATAGATACAAGGCAATCTTAATCATTCGCTACCATCTTGCTGAGGGTCTCAAAAACCACTACGTAACTATTGAAAATCCTCTGGACCTTTGGAAAGAGTTGAAAACAAGATATGACCACCATAGAACTGTGTTGTTACCAAAGGTCAATTATGATTGGAGGAATCTCAGGTTCCAGGACTTCAAGTCCGTGGAAGAATATAACTTGGTCATGTTTAAGATAGTTTCAACACTGAAACTGTGTGGTGAGGATATAACTGATAAAGATATGCTAGAGAAAACTTTCTCCACTTTCCACACAAGTAACATATCGTTACAATAACAATATCGTGAAAAAGGCTTTCAGACATATTCAAGTCTTATCTCATGCCTATTACTGGCCGAGTAAAACAATGAATTACTAATGAGAAATAGTGAGATGAGACCCCTGGATCAACCCCACTTCCTGAAACCCACGTGGTCACGAAAGAAAAGAAAGAAACTAACCACGTCAAGAGAGAACAAAGGCAGTATGGCCGTGGACGTGGAAGATAGCAAGGACGTGGTCGTAGCAACCATCATCCTTATGGCCGAGGCCGCGGGTACCAACCCGACTCTAATCCTGGTCGAGATCGAGGCCGTGGTGCTGCGGGTACTTTCAAACCGCAAAACTCGACCACCAAATCAGTATGCCATCGATGTGGGATGAGCAATCATTGGGCTAAGACTTGCCATACTCCCAAACATCTTGTTGACCTCTATCAAGAGAGTCTAAAAGGGAATAACCCAGAAGCCAATTTGGCACAGCATGACAACGAAGGGGACTTTGATCATGATCAAGATGACTCATTAAACTATGAAACCTTGGATTACCTTAAGTGATCAAGTTGATTTTGAGATTTAGTTTAATGTTTTGATTTCATATTTTCTTCTAATTTTATGTTATCTTTTGCATTTGTTTTCATCGCTATTTGTTTTAAAACTTAATAAAGATAAAAGGATGTTATCTCAAAGTCTCTAAGATATGATCCTTTTTTTTGAAGAATGAGTGATGACAAGGACATTTTCGTGGTGGATAGTGGGTCAAGCCACACGATTCTTAGAGAAAAAGATATTTCATTGATCTTACACTTAAAAATGTCAATATAAGTACCATAGTAGGTATGACCAATCTAATTGAAGGCTATGGCCAGGCAAATATATTATTGCCTAAAAGTACGCATCTAGAAATCTCTGATGCTTTATATTCACCCAGCTCTAAGAGAAGCCTATTGAGTTTTAAAGATATTCGAATGAATGGCTTCCATATCAAAACAAAGGGCGAAGGAAACAAAGAGTTCCTTCTAATATTTGAGATTGCCCAAGGCCATAAGAAAGTCCTAGAGACTATACATGCCGTTTCCATAGGTATTTACTGTGCTAAGATCAGTATGATAGAGGCTAATGCCACGGTAAACAAGGCTTTTACCGAGAATTTCACTCTTTGGCACAACCGGCTTGGCCATCCCGGTTCAAACATGATGCGAAAGCTAATATCGAATACAAATGGGCACACATTGAAAGAAAGAAGAGTTATCCCTAAGAATCTCACGTGTGTAGCATGTTCACAAGGGAAACTCATTGTTAGGTAATCACCAGTTAAAGTGACTAAGGAAACAATAAACTTTCTGGAAAGAGTACAAGGAGACATTTGTGGACCAATATACCCACCTTATGGGACATTTAGATATTTTATGGTCATCATTGATGCATCCACAAGATGGTCACACGCAAGTCTCCTATCAACTTGAAATTTGGTATTTGCAAGATTACTTGCTCAGATAATTCGTCTAAGAGCACACTTTTCAGACTTTAAGTCTATACGCATAGACAATACTGGTGAATTCACTTCCCAAGCATTTAATGATTATTGTATATCCATGGGGGTAAGTGTGGAACATTCTGTAGCACATGTACATACACAAAATGGTTTGGCAGAATCATTTATCAAACGCATACAGCTAATTGCTAGACCATTACTTATGAGATCAAAACTCCCGATCTCAGCTTGGGGACATGCGGTTTTAAATGCAGCCGAATTGATTCACATCAGGCCATCTAGTGAACATAGGTATTCCCCATCACAATTAATTATGGGTCATGAGCCAGACATATCCCATCTTAAAATATTCGGATGTGCCGTCTATGTGCCAATAGCACCACCACAGAGAACTAAGATGGACCCTCAACGGAGGATGGAAATAGATGTTGGATATGATTCTCCCACAATTATTAAGTACCTTGAGCCAACCACAGGTAATCTATTTAAGGCCAGGTACGCGGATTTTCATTTTGGCGAATCCGACTATCTAACATTAAGAGGAGATAATAATAAGCTGGTAAAGGAAATTACATGGAATCAATCGTCCATATCATGGCAGGATCCTCGGACTCAAGAATGTGAATTAGAAGTCCAAAAGATAATACATTTACAAAAGCTAGCTAATCAATTGCCAGATTCCCTTGCTGACCCGAAAAGAGTGACTAAGTCATATATACAAGCTGTGAATACACTAATTCGAATTGATGTTCAAGAGGGACACAATCAAGTTGCTACAGAATATAAACCGCGTTTAAAAGATGGACGTGCAATAGGTTCCAAAGATAAGAACCCTTGGAAATCAAAGAAAGGTGTTGAGAATAAATCCGTGGTTAATTTTGAGGTTAATGGAACCCCAGACATAAATGAACCGACGGTACCAAACATTGAGGCTCGGGACACCGAGCTTCAAGATCCTGAAGTTCCGGATAACAATGAGATCTCAATCAATTATGTTATGTCTGGAATACAATGAAACAGAAAGAATGTCGACATTGATGATATATTTGCATACAAGGTAGCACTTGAACTTATGGATATAACCGAGGATCCAGAACCCACGTCTATATTTGAGTGCACTCAACGAAAAGAATGGACTAAATGGAAAGAAGCCATAAACGTGGAGTTAAATTTTTTAAGGAAAAGGGATGTCTTTGATTCAATAATTCGGACACCCTATAATATTAAACCAGTTGGACATAAATGGGTCTTTGTTAGGAAAAGAAATGAACATAATGAAACCGTGAGATATAAAGCATGGCTTGTTGCACAAGGATTCTCACATAGACCAGGAATAGATTATGAGGAGACATACTCTCCTGTGGTGGATGCTACTACTTTTAGATTCCTAATAAACCTGGCCATAAGAGAGAAATTGAATTTGCAGCTAATGGACGTAGTGACCACATACTTATATGGTCCACTGGATAGTGAAATTTATATGAAAGTCCCAGAGGATATTGAGCTCAAAGATAAGAGAAGTTCTCGAGAACAACATTGTATAAAGTTGAATAAATATCTTTATGGATTGAAACAATCAGGTCGGATGTGGTATAATAGACTAAGTGGGTACTTAATGAAAAAGGGCTATAAGAACAACCCATCAGTCCGTGTATTTTCATAAAGAAATTTGCTAAGGGGTTCGTAATCATCGTGGTGTATGTAGACGACCTGAATATCCTAGGAACCTCTGAGGAAATCACCCAAACAGTCGAATATCTCAAGAAAGAATTCGAGATGAAAGACCTAGGAAAAACAAAGTTCTGTTTGGGATTACAGCTTGAGTACATTAATAATGGAATCCTTGTGCATCAAATGGCATATACAGAAAAAGTAATCAAGAGATTTAATATGGACCAATCTCACCCATTGTCTAGCCCCATGGTCGTGAGATCATTTGATCTAAAGAAAGATCCTTTTAGTCCGAAGAAGGAGGATGAAGAAGTCCTTGGTCCCGAAATGCCATATCTTAGTGACATAGGATGTTTAATGTATATGGCGAGCCACACAATGCCAGATATATCCTTTGTCGTGAATTTATTATTTAGATTTAGCTCATGTCTGACCCAAAAGCACTGGAACGGGATTAAACATATTCTTCGTTACCTACAAGGAACGAAATATTTGCGTCTGTTCTATACTAACTAATCCAAAGAAGGTTTAATTGGTTTCGCTGATGCATGTTACCTTTCGGATCTACACAATGCTCGGTCTCAGACAGGTTATGTTTTTACTCACGGTGGATTTGCCATATCCTGGAGGTCCATGAAGCAGACCATTGCGGCTACATCATCGAATCATGCGGAAATATTGGCTATTCACGAGGCCAGCCGTGAATGTGTCTGGTTAAAGTTAATGACTCAGCACATTAGAGTTGATTGTGGGATGAAAGAAGGGAAATAAGAACCAACAGTCATGTACGAGGACAATGCAGCATGCATAGCTCAGCTTAAGGACGGATACATCAAAGGTGATAGGACGAAGCACATTTTGCCAAAGTTCTTCTTCACACATGATTTGCAGAAAGCTGGAGAAATTCAAGTACTACAAGTGCGTTCAAGTGACAATTCAGCAGACTTATTCACCAAGTCGCTTCCAACCTCAACATTCAAGAAGTTAACTTATCAGATTGGAATGCGTCAACTGAAGGATCTTCAGGGATGTTCAGAATAGGGGGAGTAATGCATGTTGTACTTTTTTTCCTTCACCACGGTTTTGTCCCAATTGGGTTTTCCTGATAAGGTTTTAATGAGGCAACATCCAAAGCGTGTTATAACCTCTTAATGGTTATGACATCTAAGGGGAGTGTTATAAACCGAATGATTGATTGTCATAAATCATCTGGTCCGGTCTATTAGTAGTTTCCTATTTGTATTAAGAGTATATTTCTTTATTGTATTAAGAAAAGGAAAACTGTACTTTCCCTTTTCCCGTTAGGAAAATGAATTTTCCTTTTATCTCCTCTATTCATCCTTATATAAAAGATACATCATTCATGGAATAATACACAAAAGAACACATAAAATTTCCCCTTTTTTTTTTTTTTTTTTTTTTTTTTTTTTTTTTTTTTTTTTTTTTTATCAACATGATGAAAAAAAATCTAAGGGAAATGCGAACACCAAACTGGAGGAAACGAATCGATGTAAGTCATCGCTGTGGGGTAGAGTCTTGCACCTCGTGCCAAACTATCCGCCCTGATTTTGTGTGCGGAGTATGAGTTCCACTCTTAACATCTCATAGCATTGTTTCCATTCTTCAAACGCTTCCCCCATATTTTTTCTCTAGTTTACAACAATACAGAAATATAAAATTTAATCTTCAGATGTCTTGCTTAAAATGAAACTAAAATATGAAAGCTGAAGAAGACGAGCTAGGCCGAGACTGTGACGTGGGCCAAGGACTGAGGCTTAAGGACAAGGATGGATCGAAGCGTGAGACACAAGGAAACAAGAGCATCTGAATATTTGCGGATATTTCGTATCTTCAAAATAGGAAATATTTGAGATATTCTACGTGACTCGGATATTCGAATAATGTGTGATTATATCGAGTCTAGTGTGGTTTTTGTGAACCGAGGAAAAATAGTGATTGTGAGAGGTGTGAGCTTTCGGTGAGTGATCAACCTAGGTTTGGGAAGAGATAAGGTGGCCATTGGTAGATGGACATCTGAGTCTCTGGGTAGATTAGAAATTGGTCAGTTGTGTTTCACAAGTTGTGTGAAGTCATATAAATCTGATTGAACCAAAAGTTGTATTTTGTGTTCAAGTGATTCTTAATAAAGTATTGTTTTAGATACCTCTGCGTGTTTTCCTTTAGAACTTCTGTGACTAAACTTTCAATTGGTATCAGAGCGGGTCAGCCGCAGTAGGTCGGTCTAGATCTAGCTCTCAGGTTGAAGATTCTGAGATAGTCATGGATTCTATGAAAGAACTAATAGCAGTTCAGAAGCCTATCATGCTTGACGAAGCAAACTTCGGCCACTGGAAAGTCAAAATGAGGCATGTTATACGTGCCATAGACGAAGAGGCATGGTCAGCCGTTGCGAATGGGTGGACTGAACCATACATCATAAATGAGGAGAAAGAAAAAGTTAGTAAGCCACTAAGCAAAATGGACTGAAGCAGAAAGGAACGCATCCAAGTACAACTCACGTGCTCTCTCTACTATCTTCTCTGCCATTGACACTGATCAGTTTAAATTAATTCAAGGATGTGAATCTGCAAAGGATGCTTGGGATGCTCTTATCAACTACTTTGAAGGAGACACAAGCGTCAAGAGAACTCGTCTTGATCATCTGGCTTCACAGTTCTAGAATTTGAGGATGGGAGATGATGAAACTATCGTGAGCTTTTCATCTAAACTCAATACCATGGCTACTGAAGCATCAGTTCTTGGCAAGAAATATAAAGAAAAGAAGCTTGTTAAAAAAAAATCATCAGATGTTTGCCCTCAAGTTTCGAGGCATACAAGGTAGTAACCAAAGCAACAATGAACTCTGATGAAATGAAATTTGACAAGCTGGTCGGAATGCTGAAAGCCTGAGAGATGGAGAAAAACGGAGATTTCATTGGAAACACTAAAATGTTGCATTGGCCGTAAAACAAGAGGAAGAAAGGGTTCAGAAACTCGAGGAGAATATGAGCTTGATGGCCAGAAACTTCAACAAAATGCTCAAAAGGATGGAAAAGGCTCAAAATAGAACATTTGGAAAAATGCAAAGAAATGACGCTGATAGGTATTCAAACAGGAATATCAGAAATGAGAATGAGAGGACAAATAGGAAGCGTGATCTGCAATGTCATGAATGTGAGGGCTTTGGTCACTTCAGAAATGAATGTCCTGTGTTGAAGCGAAAGGACCTAAAATGTCAGGAGTGTAGAGGATTTGGACATATCAAGTCAGAGTGTCCAAACAATCAGAAAGACAAGTCTCTCATCTGTTTTAGTGACACGGATTCAGATGAAGAACAGGAAGAGCAGGATCTGATACTGAACTTTGTTGCCTTCTTAGACGACAAGGGAAAGGATAAGATAAAAGAAGACACAGATACTGACAGTGACAACGAGGCTGAAGTAGATGTAAAGCGAGAATACCGGATTCTCTATGATGAATGGGTCAAACTGAGTTATGATAACCTTAATCTTACAAAAGAAAAGGCGATGCTTAAGGCTCAGGTGAACATTCTTGAAATGGAAAAGCCTGCTCCATATATTGAAAATACTGAGACATCAGGAGAGTGTGTGTCAAGCACCGTGAAAATTGATGAGTTGGTAAGACAGTTAGCTGAAGAAAAGGAGAAGAATCGCATACTTGAGAATCGAGCAACAACTGTATGGGAAGCATTCACAAGTGAACAACAAAAGTCGCGTGGTCTGGAACAAGACCTTACAGAAAATCACAAGAAGATTAGAATGCTGAACAGGGGAACTGAGTCTCTAGATAAATTACTGTCCATCGGTCAACCACCCAAAGTCAACTGGGGTTTGGGTTACAATGGAAATGCGTCTGAGAAACTAGTTGATCATACCAATCTGTCAAATTTCGTGGAAGGAACTACCAAGAACAGAGCATCGTCAGTAAAAACTACAAACGTGAACGACAAACGAAGTCATGTATCAGCTCAGTCAGATTGGGTAACTAGACGCAAGACAGGGTGCTACTGTTGTGGAAAAAGAGGTCACATCAAACGATTCTGCAGACTTTATAATTCAAGAATAAGCCTAGCCTGGCGCAGAGGTCAATGCTTCATGGAACCTACCAGATATGGCAAGATATGGATTCCTAAGTCAATTCTTTACTGTGAGTCATATGTCGTCAACTCCCCAAGGGAAGAAACAGTTGAGATCATGTGTAATCTAGTAAGAATTGAGAATATTGCATGCACACAAGAGGAGGTTCCAGAATATGTCGGTAATGTTGCCTATATGTGTGGAAACCGACATTCACCTCAATGTATTTTCGTAAAGTTAATGTGAGGATCCGAGAATCTTGCGAGAGAAAGCAGAAAATAGAAAGAAAGATCGAAAAAGGAAACTAGGTCAAAAAGAGAATGAATTTTTATTGCTATATTGTATTGAATGCGTAAAACGGCTTATCATATGTTACAAGAGGTTGGGATCGATCCCTATTTATAATAAGACGTCCTAAGCCCTAAACTCCTTAAGTTTCGATGTGGGACAAAGGTTCTTTCCTTTTTCCGATGATTTTTCCATAAATCTTCGAGGAAGTTTCCAGAAGCTTCCATAAGTCGGTTTCAGCCTTCGTCGGTCCATCCTTCCAGCTCGGCCCAAGTCCATTCATCGTCTAATGGTTTTCTTCAGTTAGCTTGACAGACGAAACATCGCGATGTTTCGAGAAACTTACAAAAACATCGATA